>JALRMF010000168.1:0-102035 GCA_026120015.1 Dendrostoma leiphaemia
ATTAATCTATATTTAGATTTTATTTAAGTTTGCCTTTTTAATCTTGCGTTTTTGTAGATAGTATATATATGCTATATTTAATTAATTACTAAAAAAAAGTTTATAGTTGCTTAAATTCTGTATTCCTTATATAGCGTGTTTTTGCTTAGAAAAGCGCTCTTAACGTTTCTTTTTCTTTGCATTTCTTACTTTGCGCTTAAGTTTATAATTATTAGCTTAATTATTATAATAATTCTCTTTATTTTAGTTATAAAGCACTATATTTAACGCTTTTAAATCTATTAAATGCTAAACTTAAGCTATTTAATAGTGCGCTTTTAAGTGCTAAAATTATTTTAAAAAAGTATATTAGTTTATATACTTAATAAAAGCATTAAGCTTTTTATTAGCTATTTTAAGTATAATTATAAATAAGTAAAATAAAGCATTTTTGCTTTTAAGAGTTAAAAAACAAAGTAGAAAAAGGTTTATTTTAGCTTTATATATAATTAAAAAAAGATTCCTAAGTTGCTTGCTAGGCTTATAATTATAAAAACAAATTATAAGGCATATTAAAAAAGAAAGCAAGGTTTAAACAAACCATTTAAAATATAAATTTATGTTATTTTGTAAAGTTGTATATATATAAAGTTAAAAAGTGCGCTTTGTTTTTAAGCTTCTGCAGCGCCGTTTTTAGTGCTGGTTTTGGCAGGGTTAGGGTCATAGGTGCATGGTTTCCACATCTACCTGTTGAAGCTCTTCATACCCGTCAGGCGCCTTTCTGTGTTGGCGCGGGTGTTGACAAAGTCAGGGTTGGTCAACGTCAGCTCCATGCTCCCAAGGAGGATGCGGTCCACAGCCTCAACACCGAGCATGAAGCTGCAAGTTCAAAAGTCAGCGCATGGACCCCTCCCTCATAGGCAGTGCAGAGATGTGATTTTACCTGTGGTCTTGGTTGCCCACTTCGTACTTCCACGACCCAAAGCGGCCGCGGGACAGAATGTCCTTGTCCTGCAGGTAGGGCAGAATCTCCGCCAGGGCGTCATTGCGCTCCACGCTGGGAGTGGGATAACCATGCTCAAAACGGCGGACATAAGTACTGACAATCTCGTCTTCCGGCTTCAAGAGCTCAGTATTCACGAGCCCTTGGATACAGTCCTCGAGCAGCGTTTCGTGGTTGACGGGCTTGTAGGATGACTCGGAAACCTCAAGCATGATAGACCAGTATGGACCTGGCAGTGCAGTGGTTGAGGCGGGCTTCTGGCCGTTGGCAAGTTGCTTGGTTGGAAGCGAAACCGTTTTGTCCGGTTGGTTGAACGGGGAGTAGTTGGAGAAAATAGTGGCGCGGTAGAAGGGGCAGTTATCTTCGACGAAATACAGCTGTCGGAAGTGTGAGATTCAGTACCTAGGCAGTGGCAAAGGAGATTCGAGTAAGGAAGAACAAGTGAGGACTCGAAGGAGATTGGGCCGCAACGTACCCAGCACTTGTCGCCAATACGCTCAGGGCGTTCTCCACGCATGCCAACACCGATCACATTGGTGGAAGAGTAGAACAGAGGCTTGCACATCTTCTGGAGCTTGGTATCGCCCATACACTGGGCGAGGTAGTCAACGGCCATGGTTGAGATGAGCGAGCCGTAACTGATCACAGTACCTGGAGATGGGGCTGTGAGCAAAACCTTGGAAGCCTTTCTAGACTTCGGAGCGGACGACATCGAGACTCAACCTACCATCCTTCAGGTGGACCTTTTTCGAATCCGCGTCAACTTTGGTTACAGTGGCATGTGTGCCGAAGCTGGTCTTCTCTTTTTCTAATGTGTTGGCCACGGCGATCCAGATTCCGCCCGTGCCGTCCCGGGCTGGGAATCGGAAGGTATTGTTGGGTCCCCAAGTGCCGGCCACCTTGTTGAGAACGACGTTCTTTGTGACGAGCTTGACGTTCGGAGAAGCAACACGCTCACCAAGCCAGGTGGCGTTCATCTGTAAACAGGGTAGGTCAGCAAGAGCTCGAAGGCATTGGCACAGCAAGCAGTGATTCTGCTAGGACTCCCGAGGTCTGCAGACGCACCTTGGTGGTGGGTACGGCCCAGACTTTGAAGTTGTAGGGACGCATAAAGATCTCAGTCAGACGCTCTCCCACATTTCGGACGTTCCACTCGTCAAAGTTCTTGGGCTTGTCCGACGGGTCGCGGACACGGGCATCAAGCGCTGCGTCGATCAGGCTCCCCAGGCATTTTGCCTGCTCTTCCTTGGGCAGGACAGCGATGTTGTTCTGGAAAGGGTACGGTACCCATTGACCCTGGTAGCGGACGTACGAGACCCGTTGGTGCGTGTACCAGTCGGTGGGCTTTGGCAGGGCTTCGTTGATGCAGTCGTCGAAGTACTTGTAGTGGGAGAAGATGACGTGCCCTCCAACATCGAACAACTAAGAGCGATTCAACAATGTCAGAACGCAGCTTGCATTAATCAGACAGCATATAGTCGACCTACGAAGCCCTCGGGAGTGACATCGGTGGATGCCAGGCCACCAGGTGTTTTGTTAGAATCAAGAACGAGCCATGATGCATTGTTCTGCCGTCGGTTGTCAGTCATTAGCACATGAGTGATCTTCGGTGGTGGGAGGTATACCAGCTGCTGAAGGCGTTTGGCAGCACCGAGGCCAGTTGGGCCGGCACCAATAACAAGGACATCGACATGACTTCCGACGAAGGTCAGTTTATGTTGCGGTTGTTGGAGACAGAAGGAGGATTGACCACGTACATTTGTTTGCCGACCATGATGAACGGGGCGAGGTTTTGGTCTACACACCAAGAGATAACAATTGGAACAGTGTTCAATTGGCGTGGTCTACTGTCAGCGATGTCTTCGATTCACAAGGAGCGGTTACGAAGAGAGGTAAGCTCCAAGGCCGAAGGTGGGAGGATGTGCGTTGTCTGAATGGTGTCGCGAGGTACCGTGAGATTTGGGCATGATCGGTCGAGTACCTAGTGCTTCAGCTGGTTGTGGCATTGCGCTCCCAGCCCTCGCGAGATTACTCCCCATGCACCAATCCATGCAAAAGGTCAACCAACCTGCTTCGACTTGCGGTCGCCTTTGGGTCGTTGTCACCCTGTACCGTGGCGCATAAGACTGTGACGGTCCGGCTTGCCGCCCAATGCCGCGGGAATCCGATGGAATCCATCCGCGGACTGCATGCCCCAGGGTGCACATCCTGTGCATGTCAAACTATACACATCTCCCGGGGGGTTCAGTTGTCAATTCGGTACAAGCCCCACAAATTATTTGCCAATAACAAATTTCCAGAAGAGCTACTTGTCGGGTTGGAATCATACGTTGAGTTCGCTGCGATGGAATTCACCTTTGATCCACTGGACCGGGGAGAGGTGTACACTACCTAGGTATACAGGTGATCGACGGGAGAGCCTGGGTTTTGGGGGGTAGAGTGGAAGTTTGATTGCACCATCTTAAGTAGGGTTGCCAGCAGGAAGTGATATTGTGTGAGCGGGTCTCACAAACTCATTGACAGCAACCAACGTCAGCTTACTGTTCCGGGGTGATATCCCAACCAACCTGGAACTCGCAGACGTCCGCGCCTTTGTCGTCGTAATGGTCCCGGAGACGGCACTGTTGTACTTGAGGTCTGTTCCGTGTCGAGTTGACACTGAAGCACGACTCCCAATCTTGCGAGACATGTCCGTTCGATTGAGAGTCACGTTTCTGTCCGCTGTGCTCCTTATAAGGTCCGGACTTCCACATTGAAGCATATGTACCCGCTGAGCGCGCTCTTCCACGGCCCGAACCTTTCATGCCACACCACTCTGCACTTTCCAGACATCTATCCTCATCATGCCTCGCTCGAGCTCAGAAGATAGCGACCAGCAAGGTCTCCTGTCGCAAGGTTCAATCGAACTTGGTTACGATGAAAAGAATGCACAGCCTTTGGCGTCGTCGTCCATGTTTCCCCAGTCTGTACTATATCGCAACGCAATGCGAATCCTTGCAGCTTTGGCAACAGTCGCCGTCATTCTCGTTCTGACCGTCACGACCTTCGTGCATCTGCATTCGAAATACTCACCTGACGTCCTTGATAAGCACTGCGGCTCGACACCCGAAGAAGCCCTCGCGCTAGGCTGCACGTTCGACGCCCTGAATTACTCATGGCAACCACCGGAGTGCTTCGACGAGGACGTCTTCAACCGATACTGGGAGAAGTCCCAGGAGAACGGGCCGGTGAAGTGGTACGCCGACTCGAGCCTCACGCGGGAATTGCCTCAAGACCTTGAGCTCCTGAAGCGCACACCACATGTGTGGACAGATAATCGTCTCCATGTCATTCACTGCATGTACGGTTGGGAGCTGCTGCATCACGCCTTAATCTTGGATAAGCCAGTGGTGGAATTCGTTTCGGAGTTCAACCATACAATGCATTGTGCAGATACAGCTCTGGAGGAGGATTTGGAGGGACTTTTCACCAGCATCAAGGCTTCGTATAGTCGATGCGTCTTTTTGGACTCAGTCAGACCATGAGCAAAGCAGGAGGACGGCATGGCAGTGTTAAACGGGTAATTGGAAGCTTCTATCATACATTCAGGCCTTACAGAACGGCTTCAACTCAACATAGCATTTCTGTCAGACGACTCTAAAATATGTTCCTTCAATTCATGAATATGCATAAGTACGCAGATCAGCTCTCGATAAATAGCATGGCGCAGATGGACTTGAGCTGCCTTCCCTGATTACTTTGACTGACTATAAAAACCATGAAACCCCCCAAATTGTTCGTAGAATGAGGTATCTCAGACCTTGATTCTCTGATGGAGTTTCTGTCAACTTCTCATCAGACTTCATGCCCAGATGGAGGTGGAACGGGATGGTTTCACCCTCAACTGGTTCATGGGCCGGCATGATTCAAAGGTTGTCCTTGGGAGCAGCCTCGTGTGAGCCCGTGAGCCCCACCATGTATGTCATGACTTCGAGGCAGGCGAGGGAGCATTGCCTACTCCTCTGATAGGCGGGATCCTGTGTGGGTACCTGTATTTTGAAGGAGATCCTTGAAAGCCCTGGAGCTTATCGGCGCCTGCAAGTGTAGGTACTCGTCATAACGGGGTATCTTTCTAGCGCCGTCTTACTCCTTACCCTTGTGCTCACAAAGCATGGAGGGCCTGATGGTTGCTGGTCTATAAGGAGTTCCAAATCTTGACTCCTCCAGCCCACCTAATCCATCTATGTTTCCAATCTTCAGAACTTCAAGTCAACATCTCCCCTATCACTCGTCTCAGCATTCAGTATTGTCTCTGCCACTTTGCAATGGCTTCCAAATACAAACGGTAAAAATGGCGTCAGATATCTCATTGCGTCTTTTGAACAAAGCACAAGAGACTAATCAGGGTACATAGTATCAGCGAGAACGACGTTGATCAGTCCATTGTGGCTCAGACTTGCGACAGCTGTTCCCACATCTCGACAGATCTTCCGTCACGTCACCAAGCGCAAACACGAAAATGGTTCACGCCCTCGTTCACCATCTTGAAAGACATCCTCTTGATAGCTGTTGCGATTCTGGGCTTCATCAACCTTTTCCAACCCTCAACAACCATGCACACGCATGTTCACTCGGGCGGAGTTGCGACAGACAAAACTCAGACTAAACCTGCAATTACGTCCTGCGATTGTGGGAAGTCTTCAGCTGAAGCACTGACTTTGGGCTGCAAATACGACTCATTGGCCGCCGCTTGGCTTCCTGCACACTGTCGGGACGACGAGTTAACAGCTGAGTTCGAACGCTCTGGGCCAGGCGTCAATGGAAGCTGGACATATTGGACTGATGGCAATCATACCAAAGAGATCAGCATCGAGGAGATTGCGAAAGCGGGAGATGATCCCGAGTTTCGTTTTCATATGAGTGGTTATTGGCATGTCATTCATTGCATTTTCTACTGGAGAAAGGAACACCGGGTACCGCTTCAAGGAAAGGTCGTTGAGGGGCGATCGTTCAGTGAGGCGCATTCCAAGCACTGCGGCAAGATCTTCCTGGGTTCGGGAAAAGACACCATTGCTGGGGTAGCATTCAACACTGATGAGGAATGAGTAATGAGGGTTTGCTGGTCTTGCAAAACACCCCGTACGCCTGTCGTCTAGTGTATTCATCTAGTACAAGTGCTTTCATCAATTGCCGACTACCTGCTCATCATGACTTTCCGTTTTGCATTTGATATTAACCTGGAGTCAAAGAAGCACCAGCATATATTGGGGAGGCACACTGCTTCTTTCTGGTGCCCCTGAGACCACTGCCAACTTTCTTTCTGCAATCTTAGCCCTCTCCTGACAGCAGGTCGAATGCCACCTTTGGCAACAGGCGCTCGAGGACGTGTTCGAAGCAGCGAACATGGGCCAGGGGTCATGATTACCTCGTGTGAAAAGATTCTCTGACGAGATCAGGCTGGGTACTGAGAGAACTCGCACTATCTACGGAGCATCCTCGGGCAAATGAGCTCCAGAAAGCGAGAAGTGTTGGTCATCGCTACCGCTGTCCGAAGCACATCATATTGCGGAGATCCTTGGCCATGCATAGACATGAGTGTGAAGAGTGGCGCTTGGTTCAGCCATCGTGTGATCATATGCCGTCTGGCCTCGCAATTCACAACGCCACCTGCGATCCAGCGGCGCAGGCTCTGAGACTCTTGAATATGTCTTGATGATGCAGCAAGCCGCACACTCGCAGCTGGCTGCATGGTGGTCGCAATTCCCGGGGCATAATTTCCGTGTGTGGGGAAGTGGGTCTAAGTACTGTAAGCGTCAAACACTTGACTGGACTGGCAGCCTCGCGCCTCCGAATCCGCCATTGGCTACCAACCGCATGTAAGCCCAACCTTATGCCTCCGGAGAAAGCCGCGATTGGCTACCGGCTCGGAGCGCTCGGTAGGCGCAACGCATATGGATTTGGTCATGCCCCTACATCAACTACCAATCTCTTGCAGGATTTTCTACCTTGGCTGCGTGTTCGAACCGTTTGGATTTCGACCAGGTCTGACGAGGGAGCTCACATCGCCAGGGGGCCATCGTTGGGAACGCCATCGGTCTATTTGGCCCGACGTCAGCAGAACGCGCCTGCATACTCAGGCTGCTCAACACGCCTATGAACTACCAACCACGACAAATGAGAGAAGAGATACCCCTCCTTGCCTTCCTTGTCGTCTGCGAGAATTTCCTGCTTAGACACAATCAGATCCACACCGTGACGGAGACACCTGCTGCGCACACATCGTGACAATGCAGTAAGATATTATCGGCTCGGCCGTCATCTTGGAACCCCTCAACCAACATTCCAGGCTGAGGCCGAGGGGCTGACGTGAGGAAGTTACCAAGTCAACAAGTTTGGCCTTTTGGGGGAAAACGAGGCAGGGGACCAATGATATCGCACGCTGTATAGTGATCTCCGTGGGATTCGTGACGTGGAAGCTGATGGCTTCGATCACAGATTCACAACCAGACAGAAGGCCCCATTCCAAATCAGACATAGCTTGACTGCGCTTCAACCCATCTCCAAGGATTCTTCCAATTCTATGCAGGGCATGACGAGAGCTGTTGTGGGAGCATCGGACATGGGGTTTGTGCCGAAGGATATCAAGGTTCCGTTCTTATTCGTACTGTGTAGATCACCTTTGTCACTCCGAGGCGTTCAACATGTTCATCCATGACCAAACTTTAGGTGATGCATACAGGGGAAGAAACATTGTGCCATCTCTGAAGTTGCACATGAGAGCTGCCGCTGGATCATTTGCATCCCTTGGCCTGTGAGGGACTTGAGGGCATCGAACGGCGGAAGGGAAATGTGTATATATGGATGGCCATCCTCCACCTTCAAATCATCACAGACCCGGGACTTCAACTCCAAGTTTATTCAAATCTCAATATCATCCTTCACTCTATCTATAGTCAATTTCACGACGAAGTTCCTTCTGTACATTGCCTTGGCCTCTGTGGCAAATGCTGCTCCAGCTGCAAAGCTCAGTAGTGAAGCTCGTACGTATACCCTCATTGAATCATGGTTTGAATGAGCTTGAGCATATTTTGATCACATAACTCAAAACTCAATAGCTCAAATCCGGTCCCCGCAGTACCAGCCCTTCAGGGCCGATGAGGTCGAGACTTCTTACGAGAAGCGTGACCCTCAGTACCAGCCCTTCAGGGCTGATGAGATCGAGACTTCTTACGAGAAGCGTGACCCTCAGTACCAGGTTGGTCTTGAATCTTGCCGGGCTATGTTGTTGTTGATCAGTAGCTAATACTCAAATACTCATTAGCCCTTCAGAGCTGATAAGGCTGACGACCAATACTGAACGGTCACTACTTGGGGCTGGAAGTTACAGTTCGAACACTCATTGTTTAGGAATGAAGCCCAAGGTCAAAGGGGACGATCAGCTATCAAGCACGGCCACTCTTTCTGTGCTTGGGATATAAGTATCGAAATCATAGATACAACTGTAGATGCAGATAGTAGCACTATTATGAAATATTTGTTTCGACTGCCACTAAATTGTGTAACGCAAACCTCTGTGATCGCAACCTATTCCATTGACTCAGACTGCGATCCAGCCAAGAATTCCCTAGGGGCACCCCCTTCTTTACTATTACAAGCGGACCATTCATGGAGAGTTCTTGTGCGAAGTCAATGAATGGGCCCCAACCTGTGGGATGCGAGGTCGTGAGTTAGCATGGCCCCAGGGCCTGCTAAACCTGCTCTGAAGGCTCACTCTCGTTTCGTGGCGACATGATCGCATGGTCCAGTGAATCGGTATTCAAATGTGACGTGGGTGGGATGCAAGTGAAACGCACCAGTCCTCTGGAGAAGACCTGCCTACCAATTACTCTTGCGTAACCACGTTGCCTAAGTATTCCAATAGTGACATGCACTATACATGATGTAGGGACGTCCACTACATCATCTAGGATTGGGTGCCACACAACTTCGGGAGGCAACGGCACGAGGTTCGGCCTTTTCCAAAGTCCGCAAATAGGCACATAGTGATTGTATTACCCGGGCATGTGCGCGAGTAACACATCGCGGCGGGGAGTCATGTCGATGTGGAGCCGCATCCCATCCTTCGGTGGAGAGGAAACTGGCTTTGCCTTGCTTCCACAGGCTGACCAACACGGGCCAACAGGTACAGCAGAACCGGTCACCGGATTGCTATCCTGCAATATGTCCTGCAGTCTATCTATGCAACAGCTTTGTGTGGAATCCTTCCAGACACCTTTCCAAGCATGCACCGTTCCCCGTATCTCTCCCAATTATATTCAAGGCCGGTGCTTCCGAGGGAACTTGAACCTGCAGGCGATGACCAGACTTTTTGCATTTGTACAAACAAGGCGTACTGTGTATACAATGTTGATGATACTTGTTCGTGAAATGAGCAGTGGTCGTGAGGCTATTGTTAGATATCTCATCTCACCTTCCTAGGCTGGGAGCCAACCTCCGAAAGCTGTGCCACATGGACTGTGTCAACTCATTAATCACATTTGAAATGTGTGGTGATGTCAGTGTCATCAATCTTATCACCTCACCGCCTATTGTGCTCGTCAAACAAACGGCTTACAGCATGTGCGAGAGGTGCGGTAGAGTCAAAAGAACGGCTTATTGCATGTGCGAAGGATGTAATAGTCGCCATCAAAGCTAAGATTTCAATACGGGCTCTCATAAGACACGAATGGTCCCTCGCATCGGAAGTGTGTCTTGACCATACCCGTCTAGATTCTTCCCGACCACCTTTTCTCTCCCTCCTTGCTTCCTTTTTATTACTTCACGAAGCACTTACACCTGTTACATAATGGAAAATCCGTTGTGGTCAACCTCAGAGAAAGAACCATTCCTTCACGATGGAACCGGAAAAATGCGTCGACAGGCCTGGAAGCCAAAATCTGTCATTGCCATTGCAGTTGCCATCCACATCGTTCTGTTTTCGATTCTGGGAGGCGCCTTGATTTCGATCGTCAAAGACACGATCCTGAGCTCTGCACTGCCCAACTCTTCACAGAAAGCACGTGAGTTTGGGGGGTTGCCTGTACAGTACGACGACCCAACTGGCCCTTACATCATATGCCCGTCCACCGGTGGCCCCTCGGCAGCACTCGAGGCAGGCTGTCAGATGGACCTGTTTGCCAACGGTTGGGTACCTGGGCCCTGCTTCGACGTAGAAAAGCACACCTATTTCATCAACTTACACGACTACCGCTTCTGGGCAGACGAGGACAAACAACATCGCGTACACCAAGGCACGCTGCTCAAGGGGACCCTGGAGTATCCGGAGCTGTTCGTCAGCTTCGAAGAGCACTGGGAGCACTGTCGGTACCTGCTTAACGGCACACAGAGGCATATTCATGATCCAACGCTTGGGATCTTGGACATCCACATGGACACGGAACATATGAATCATTGCATCGATTTCCTTCAAGAATCGAGGGATCCATATAATTTGGAGGAGGATGTGATAGCATATTTCGGGCACAACAAGTGTTTTCTTCCGCGCTTGCATCTGGCTTCGGCTGCCTGAGGTGTGCACGGTTTCAGAATCATACCATTAGCGGCAGCTATTAGATGTACAAGTACAATGACGGCGGAAGGACATATCTTTGGATTCTGTAGCTACTTAGGTATATGTGGATATGTGCTATTGCAAGGGGTTGGAATGTGAGACTAGGTACGAGGAAATGATGTTCTGATTCTGAATCGGTGTTCGTCCGCCAATGTCTGCAAATGTAAATGTCGACCGTTGCAAGTATATTGTTCGTATCCTCATCTTTAAATATACTTTAGTGATGAAAGGTTTCGCCAATGATGCTTTAATAATGAGATCAAGAAAAATACTAAATTATGCTTAAATACTTATGTTTAAGACAAAGAATAGTAATAATCAAATGAGTTAATACGAAAGTTGACTTTGACTCAATCAAGATGTAAATGGTCACATCTAACATTGTGGTCCACAGCCCCATTGCGCCAATTCCTTACTCTGACGACAACCTCTCGTCTACCACCGCCAGCGATAGCAACAGCAGTGCTTTTCGATCCACCCACCTACACCTATATTTGGGGTCACAATGGCATCAGACGGAGGATGAGGACAAAGAGGGAAGCTGGAGAAGCATGGGATCTATGTTTCTTTATGTGTATTTATATGTTATTTCGCTGGGCTCCCGCCACCAAGCCTTGCGATAGTTACAGACAGACCAGAACGGTATCCTTAGATTTGCCGGCGAGGGCTCACGCCACCCAAATGCATGTTACAGCTTCCGTCTTTGACAAAACCACAAGCATTACGGCAACTGTAAGGCATCATAACAACGGCAAGGCGGTGGTCACGAGAGGTTAGTGTTGGTAGGCCATAGGCCTTACGTACGAATAGTGCACTCTTCTTGATGCAGTTCATTCGTGTGTGTGTAAGGGCGTGGATTCAGTCTAAGTTGGAAGGCCGAAGGCCAGTCCAACTGGCTAGCTATTTGTAGGTGGAAGGGCTGTCCCAATTGGGACTAGCTCCGTTCCGTTCCCGGGGCCGATTCGGCCCGGGCTTTGCCCCGGGCTAGCTATCGGCCAGTTGCTACACCCACTATTCCAACAGTTAGATAAATACACTTATAATTCAATGTTTCAAGACTACATGTGTATTGGGCGGAGTTCCACCTGGGCAAGAATCCCAAGGAGTCTATGAGAATTTCCCTATATTAAATCTAAATCGATGAATGCTTATATCCCTTGGGCTACCGCTGCTTATTGTGCCCCCCTGATGTCGTCGGCGGCCGAAATTGTGTGCTTATTCCAACGTTACCCTGTTGAGCCACGGCGTCTCTGGTCCCTAAATACCTACGTGTCTGGAACAATCTGTCCAAATTGCAATACTCCAGAGAGTTGGCCCAACCTCCGGTACCTAGGTACCTATGTAGGCATACCCTGTGCAAACCAACAGCTGCATTATCGCCACGAGACCATTCCACAGCATTCGGTAGTAATCAATGATATGGTCATACTGACACTGGCACATGCAGGGGCAGGAAATGCTAACGCGATTGTCATGAAGCTTGCTCACTTCGTTCGTGCGTGCAACTGCTTTGTCGACACATGCGCTCAACTTGGTCCCAAAGTGATTGTGTCCCCAGCCTGAGAGGCGGGGCCCCGACTGAACAACGTTATTCGTGAGCGAATATCAACTGCGAAAATTTGGTGATACCTTAGTTGGCGTAAATTGGGGCCTCACCCATAGGCATTGTATGACATGGTCAGATCTCAAGAGTTAAAATAACGTCACAACCCACGCAATTGTTTTCATTCCTCCTTTGGGCAAGCGCAATATTGACGTAAGCAATCCGTCGTCAGCCGGGAGGCTACCGCATGTGTCAAAATCAGACATGGATAACTTTGGCCCCGGACCTCCTGGGCTTTGTGTCAGGGTGGCCAGCTCGCGCTCCTCGTTGATCCCACATGTCCACGACATAGCGAGCCGTGGACTCAACCACGCGCATTATCCGTCGACGTGCTCCCTCAGTTCGCAAAGTACACCAGCCGCCCCTCCTTCCGCGCATCCTTCTCCGTGTAGCTGACCTCGCTCACCGACTTGCCGTCCACATCCTTGAGCAAGATCTTGCCGCCCTTGTTCCCGAGCGGCGCCTCGGGCACCTCAAACGCGTGTTTGCTATGCGCGCTGACCTCGACGTCGCCCAACGTCTGGGCCTTCCCATGCCCATTCTCGATCGTCCACCCCTTCAAGTCCACCGCACTCGCACCCCGGTTCTGCACATACACCGTCTCCCCTTTGCCCGCCCCCTTCTCGCGGTCCGGGCCCTTGGGGTTGACCACCGCCGCCTCAATCCCAACGGTGCCCTTGGTAGCGTGCGCCGTCTTGGCCTCGTCCGTCGCCGTGCTGCTCGCCGTGTCCCCGCCCAGCGCCTGCGCAAACGTCTGGCCCTCCGGGTCGCCCTTGTCGTCAGTCTGGAGCGTCTGCGTCGCAAACGCCAGGAACACGCCCTCCCACGTGCCGTTGGCGAACTGGATGACGATGCCGCCGTCCTGGTAGGTGCCATTCTCGTCCTCGAAGCTGCCCGCGTTGCCCTGGTTCATGTGGATGTCGTGGATGCCCTGCGCGCCGTTGCTGTCGCTGTAGTGGCTGCCCCACAGGTACATGGTCGCCTTCTCCTGCACCGCCTGGTTCATGATGGGGTCGAGGTAGGAGAGGATGTCGCCTTTCTCGGTGGGGTCCTTGGGGTCGTGGGAGAGCAGGGTGCCCGCGGACGGGGTCAGGAAGCCCTCGCGGAGGAAGTCGAGGGCGAGGGATGTGCTGCCCTTTTGGGTGGAGAAGCCCTGGGACAGGGCGGAGAGCGACGAGGTGGAGGGCTGTTTGGCGTTGAAGTTGGAGACGAACCAGTAGACGAGGCGCTTGTCGCTGTCCGAAGACATGATGTTGACGTCAGCTTCGTAGCTCTTGTTGTTGTTGGTGCCGTCGGTGAACTCGAGATGGCCATGGTCCGAGTCGGCTGGGGAGAAACATCAGCATCAAACAGCACTGGAGATGAAGGGCAGCGTATGCCACTTCGGGACCACGGACCTGTGCCATTCCAGCTTGTCGGCGTGCACTTCCACAGACCGTAGTCGGAGATACCCATCGTGGCGGTGTGAGGGAGTTGTGTCTGGGTGGGCGTGTGTTCGCTTTGCAGAGTCGGAAGTGTGATGGATGAGGTCGATTGTGGTAATTTCGTGAGAGCGTGGAGGACCAGTACAGGCAGAAGTCGTACAACTGTGGTCGATGTTCCCCCACGCGAGGCAGGACCGCGGGGAAGGGTAGCTTCCAACTTAAGGAAAAAGAACACCCAGGAGGCCAACCACAGGTCGTGCAGCGAGCATGTGAGTAAACGCAGTGACATCACCTATCTTTACATGCTGCACGACACATCAGAAGCATCAAGGCAAGTGGATACCGGTACCTTGGACTAATCCATACATTTCCGCCCCGACAAGTACGGGGCTAAAAGCCAGGTTTGCATTTCAAGCATGAAACAAGCAAATCTGGCGCGGCAAAACGTCTTCCACGTCACTCGATCTGGACATGTGTAGGGAGCCCTCAAGTCACCTTGGATTCGTAAGAATCAAAGGGACATGGGGAATTCGAACAGGCGAGACGGGAACGGAATGGACACCAGAATCAGTCAGTACTCACAGCAACCTTCTAAGTTATCTGCGTACAGACGACCTCACGTATGAATGACTCCTGTGCCGTTCTTCCCGCGATTACGCCGGTTGGCAACCTCCACCGTACCAGGGCGACAGCATCAGGAATACCGTGGACCCTGACACCACGACCAGGTTTTGCCAAGCTGTCAACCGGTACGCGTCGAGATCCCGCGGGCCGGGGCGTGCAACCTTGCCGGGGTCCAGGGTGCGTGTGGGAGGCCACTGGATGAAGCCACTGGATGGAGCTAAAGGGTGGGATCTCAAGTCACCCACGGCGGCGTCTTGCCTGCTCTCATGATCTCATACATAAAAGGAAAAGAAAAGGTGAAGCGTGGCTTGCGAACAACGGGGCAAACAAGACGCGCCGGGCCAAAAGCGTGGACCAGCGGGGGAACAACATTGGCCAAATCCCGTCTGCCGGGCCTGCAGCACACGCACGGCAAACCGGCAGTTTCCTGCTGCTACCTTGCGGCTCGAAATAGAACAGCCGTCCACTGACGCACGGGCGCCTGCATGAGAAAAAGAGGGCGCCGGATACGTGGGGGCCACTGGGCACTGGGGGGTGCTCTTTGAACCAGGGAACAAGAAGAGCATGCAGTGACGTAGCGATGTAGCATTCCGGAACGACAACACCTGTCTACGCTACAGCACACTCAACCTCGTGGTTCGTGGTTCGTGTTTTGGGTTCAGCAGGAACTGGACCGCAACGGTAGAGGGGAAAAGGCTGCAAAGTAGGGCTCACCATTGCCCGCAGGTCGGGTGGTGGTGTTCTCCGATGGCCGCTCATGGCTCCTCATGTCTTTGCCGCCGCTCCATCGTCACCTCCGCCCGGCTGGACAACCTCCATAGGCTTGCTCAACGCCACCTCGAGTGACCAGTCCTCCTCGTCGTCTCCGCCTTGGATCTAAATCCCCTCGTCGCTAGAGAAATCCTTTCGCGCCTCCCACTTGTCCCACCACACCTGACGTGGTCTACCAAAGAAACGCACCATCTCCGCGAGCAGTTCGTCCCTATCAAAGATCATGTAGAAGAGTGGGAGCTGTTCTCGGATCTCGAAAAGCGGACACCCGAGTGCCCATAGGTCGCTGGCTGGGCTGATGGCGTCGCCCTGACCGAGCAGCACCTCAGGCGGGAGGTAGATTTCAGGGATGCCTAGGTCTGCGGGAGGCGACGAAATTGAGAAAGATTCGTCAAAGTCAATGACGCAGATTTGGTCAGTAAGAAATCCGTCACCCAACCGAGAGGTATCGGTGGGAATTGTTAGGTATCGAGGTGAGGATGCTGGAAGGTCCTCGCCAGATGTGGTACATACATAAGCCCTCTCGGGCTGGCCCAGGAGAGAGAGCAGCTCGTCCTCGGGCAGCTGATTGAGGTTGGCCAGTTTGACAAGAATATTGGAGGGTCGGAAGTCTAGAAATATTGTGAGTTTCTGGTAGTGGTTAATTCTGGAGCGATAGGGTGTTATCTACCTCCGTGGCAGAGGTCGTTTCTATGTAAGAAGTTCATAGCCAAAGCAGCCTGCTAGGCCATTCCCCGGAGGACAGGCCCAGGTTCTTGCTTTGAACTGAACCATAGACGAGGCGAAACGCAAGGGCCGAGAACTGGGAGTGCAGTGCATTGGTGCAGTCCATTCGGCCCTGCAATGGAGAAGGAATCCAGCGGGATAGCGATGTGTTCAGCGCCGGGAGCGGACCGATCCAATCCTGTCAAGGCAAGGTCTGGGAGAGTCTCTGGACTCACATCTCCGGCCATGACTTTCACGGCAACATATCCGGGGTCTTGGGCGTCCCGAGCCACACAGTGCCGAAGCCGCCGTGGCCGAGCTTGTGGATATCACGGTGCCGGCCAGATACGCCGAGCGTGTCGCCGAGATGGATGGGGTGGTATCCGCCATCTTGGTACTCTTCCAGGGGCTCAAGACCTTCGTTTATCCCGTCTAGATAGGTCCCGTGAGAAGTTGCCGGCGCGTGGACAAGATCTCCATCATATTCGGATGGCACATCATCAAGGAGCTCATCATCAATGGTGTCCGCGTCCTCGGTAGCGTAGGTGGACTCGGGGAATCGAGACTGATTATCGCGGGACATGCAACTCTTAACGTCAAATGTCTCCTGGTTCAAGTTACGGAGGAGACTAATTATGGGCCAACGTCTGCGTGAGATGACGGACGTGAATTGCCAACGAAAAGGCTTCAAGTAAATAATAGTGGTGTCAACGATCAGGCCGGGTGAGGAGCATGCGATGAGGAGAGCCCTGTGACGCGGAATGCGATAGCGGCAATACATGGATGGAAACCGAGTGGTAGTCTGGAAAGTTGAAACAAAGCAAACTTTGGTGGCGTCACAACCCGCCTTGGAAAAAAGAATGCAGCCGCTGAGCTTTTTAAGCGCGCGGCAACATCACATTATGTAGCTTTGGATCAGTGCTGTTCTTCACATCAACGTGCCGGAAACTTGTACTCCGGCCATGACTCCAAACTATATAAGAACAAGACAGGAGACTCATTTTTGTGACTTACTTTCGGGTACTGAGACCTTGAGAGATTTGGGCCCCGCAGAAAGTCGCAGAAACATGGGATGTTACCGTTATATATGTATGGGATCTTGTAAAACATCATGCTTTTGACAGTACGGACATCTGCGAAGCGGACATCGCTCGTGACGAAATCAGGCCTCACTGCATATGTTGTCACACACTCCATGTCAGCTTCTTCGGCTACTTCTGCTAAGCCACTGAGATTTGCCATGCTCAACGAGACCCCGCACGCGCAACCATTGTGCTCTTAAAGGACTCAGTGCGCCGCCTCGCCATTGCAAGCGGACATAGCAACTCACCATCAGGCCAAGAGAACTAGAAAGGACACGCCTTCCTCCACTGATTCTTCTTTACCCTGGTCATCTCAGAAACATGTCCTATAACATTGAGGTGCTCAAATCATGGCACAAAATGTATCTGTCACTTCGCAGGTACGAACTAGAGGATGAAGACGTCATTGCCAGATTTCCAGTGGAAGGTATGTCGGATGACCTCAACTATGATGAGATCGAGACCGAAGTACAACGACATATATCGCAAACACATGTCGTCGGAGGGTTTTGCGACAAATGTCAATCTTTTCTGGATAACCGGCCGCACTTTGCGGGATACGCTGTCGTCGATGTCTTGCCCATGCATACCTATGAAATTGAAGCAGCCGCCCGAGTTGGTTGCAAATTCTGCGCCTTTCGCCTGTCCAAGCTGAAAGTGAATTCTCGGCTCGATATGGCCAGGCAAATCGAAATGCGGCTTCACTTACTGGGCTGCGACAAGTCGACATTGCTGTCAATGAGTTGTGACGGTGAATCGAATGACCACCTGATTCTTTGGCAGAATTTTCCGGGGAAGCCTTGTGACGCGGATCCATGGTCACTTGACGCGTTCGGATCAAATGCTGTGCCCCCTGCCGGTTAGTAAACAAAGACTGTACGTGTCTGTATAGTTCCTCAAGACATGGTCTAACCAAGTCCTCAGCGAATCTATGGAAAGAGTCCGAGCCTTTCACTGTAGCCAGAGCATGGTTGGCAGAATGTTGCGAATCCCACGAAAGGTGCCGTAACCGGAGACAATACCGACCACCGACCAGATTAATCTCTATCGGCGGTGATGGCATCAAACTTGTCTATACGAAGGACTTACCGAATGTGCCTCGATATGCCACCCTGAGCTACTGTTGGGGCGGACAGCCGTTCATGACGTTGACTCGAGGCAATTTGGACTCTTTCCTGGACCGCATTCCTGAGGAGGACCTGCCTCAAACCTTCCAGGATGCTTTCAAATCTGCGCGCCTTCTACAGCTGAGTTATGTGTGGATTGATGCTCTTTGCATTATCCAAAAAGAACCGGACGATAACGACAGCGACTGGGCGAAAGAATCCGGCCATATGACGTCAGTCTACGGTGGCTCCTTCCTCAACCTCGCCGTATCAGACGCGAGCAACGTCCACCAGGGATTTCTGCAGAAATTAAACCCCTACCGTGGGGGCTTCGTCGCGCAAGTCACGGTGGCGGGAAAAGGTCAACACCCGCGTAGCTTTCATAATCCCACTTTTGGTCCTCAAGGTGTGCCTTCCTTGGAAAAAGCAATCCTTCAAACTCAGTTGGCTAGAAGGGCCTGGGCCTTCCAAGAGAAGCTCCTCCCACCCCGTACCCTTCATTTCACCGAGACGGGTCTTTATTGGCAATGCCGGTCCTGTATTCGCTCGAGTTTCGCGCCGGATGGGATTTTCTCAAGGCGGGGTCGGATCAAAACTTTCCCCGTCGGGTTGATTCGTCCAGAAAATGAGCCGTGGCATTGGAAAGAGATCATTGCCCACTATAGCAAGGCCGACTTAACGTTCGAGTCAGACAAACTGCCGGCGATATCGGGAGTGGCAGCCAGACAGTCCGAAGCGGCCGGGGACGAGTATGTGGCTGGATTGTGGAAAAAGGACCTTGTTATTCAGCTTATGTGGCAGGCCAAGGGCAACAGGAAGTGCAGGCCGCATTGGCGAGCGCCGAGTTGGTCATGGGCGTCGATTGACAGGCCAGTGGTGTTCAATTTGTGGCCTTCTGCCGTTATTACGAAGCAGTATGTCCAGGTGCTGGAAGTCTGGACCAGGCCGTCTGGCCCGAATCCCTTTGGCGCAGTCGCTGGAGGAGAACTTGTTTTGTCATGTGTCGCGCTCGTTCGCGGCATTTTCAAAATTGGACAGTTTACGACAGTTGACATCGGAGCGGCGGACTTGCATGTGAATACTAACCCAGACTGTCTGGGGGAGATATTATCACAAGGCAACAATGTGGTGTATCTGCTCCCTGTCGTCGAAACAAAAGTTACAAATCCCTCAAAGTACAAAAACCACACAAGGGGCCTCGTTCTCCAGCCGTGTGGCAACTCGAAAGGTCGGTTCCGGCGGGTCGGCTACTTCCAGGTTGGACGCTTGATCCATCCCCGCGCCATGGCCGCATTTCAGGAGGTGTTGGAGAGAGAAGGCGAATCAACAGCAGCGGCTGAGTGCTCCAAGACACTGTCCACCTCTGAGAATGCCGAGCGGCGGTATGTGATCACGATCGAGTAGCACATCGGCTGGTAGACGGTAACGAGGACACACAATGGAAGGGAATGTTGCTACTCCCATCGCTGATGTGGGCCGATCTCTGTCCTCGGGACTACAGGGGCACAGCACTGGTCATCTGGCCGCTGAGGAACTTCAGCATGAGCACTTGAGAGACTTCAGCATCAAGTCGGATGCCCAGTGTAGCGCGAGAAGATGACACCGGACTCCGTGGCCTAGCACCAGTACAGTACATGTCCAGCGCGTGGGTTGACTGTGGATTTGCGTCGTGTGAGCGAGGTCGAGCTTTGCCTGCGGCGACTCGACCGCGCGACGGGTCCATGTGCGGTTGAAAGCTGGACGACGTTTGACGGAAAGAATATGTGGGCATGTTTGGCTTATTCCAAAGACTATTCGAAGGATGAAGGGGGATAGGACGACCCCAGGAGATGAGATGAAATGAGGTTGAGGTTCAGTCAAAGTGAAAAGACGCGTCCCCCAGAGTGCCAGCACTCGAGATGGTCGTTACCGACATTCGAGTGGGGGCAAGGATCTCTCCTATGAGGAAGGAGGCTGTGGAAATCAGTCCACTTTCGCTGTGCTTTGTGTCGTTGAAATTCAACACGAATTGTTAGTTGCTTCTGCAATGTATTAACTTACATAGTAGCTCAGCCGAGCACTTTGCAGAGTCTTGCTGTTATCTGGTTTTAGGGTGCCTGCACGATGGACTCCATGGGCCATCTATGTCTATTCCGTCTACTCTGTTGTCTAAAGTGTGCGGGTATCGTCTCTAGATCTATCGTTTCCTCTAAGCACTAATATGCGCCCTCCTCTTTTCTAATAATATTGGGTCAAGATGATGCCGCCAGTTCCTGCTCGTCTTCCTCCTCGACCTTGACTTTACCCAACAACGTCGTCCCAACCGATCCGAAACACTTTATACCCAATCTCGTCTGCGCGTCCGACACCCTTCCTCTTGTCAAGCCTGTCCCGGCCCCTGATCCGAAGCACCTTCAGTCCGTCGTCCGACCGTGTACAGCACGGGTCCGCATCCTCAAAAGCCGCCTCGACCGTGTCCGTCACGCCCTCGAACCTGCCGTTGGGCCGCACCGACGCGATGAGCCAGAACACCCCGCCGGGGGCGAGCAGCCTCGCCGCGCAGTCGCGGAGCCAGGCCGCGTGCTCGGGCGCGTAGACGACGTCTGTTGCGATTAGCATGTCGGCAGGCCTGTCCAGCGGCGCGTCGAGGCACGGCGCCGACCAGTCGAGCAGGCAGGTCTGCACCGGAGCCTGTCTATGGCCTGAGTCTGCGCCGGGAAAATTCACAGTGACGTTGTCCTGGAGGTTGGCCAGCACGGCGGGGTGGTAGTCAGTCGCGATGATCTCTGCGCCAGCCATACCGAGGCGAGGCAAGAGCTTGGCCATGGTGATCCCTACGAGGCCGGTGCCGGCACCAAGCTCGATGATCCTGGGCGCACCGCCCAGCTTCTCGAGGGACAGGTCGAATCTCGAGGGGTCAGAGCACATCAGGTCCGACACCACGATGGACGCGCCCCAGCTTTGCAGGCCTACGTCGGTATGATCCGAGCCGATCGCGGGTGTCCCGTCCGTCAGCCGAACCTCGAGTGTGTCCCCCTCCTTTTGACCTGCTACGGAGAACCGGAATTCTCGAACGATCGCACCGTCGTCCTCGTCCTCATCCGCATCCGAGGCGCTGCTGAAGGACGCGAGTATGTACGAGGCATCGTCGATCAACCGCTGCCGAGCGTCCTCGTCGACCTCACACAGAAGCTCCTCCGCGCGGGCAACGAAAGCGGTGAGCCAGCGGATGGCGAACTGCTTCTCGAACTCGTCGTTGCGGATACTCGTGCGCGCGTCTACATATGCAGCAGAACATTCGTTTTCCTCCTCTTCCTCCTCGCCGGAGGCGTATCCGGAATCGACGGGGACGGGCGTCGAGACTCCGCTGCTGGCAGCCGTGGTTGCGCTAGCGGGTGCGGTCAGGTAGTCGGCTCGTTCCGAGGGCAAAGAGGGCTTGCTGAAGGCGGCGGCTCGAGGCAGTGGGCAGTAAATGTCGGTCAGATTGCGCAGGGCGGAGGTGATCGTGGCGTCGTTGATCTCGTCCGGTGTTGCGTTTCGCAACCGAGGCAGACAGCTCGTTGGAGCCGCGACAGGTTGTTTAGAACTCATCGAATCCAAGAAGGAAGAGGCGGTCAGCGAGGACGGGATCTTCGGGTCAGCAGACGACAGACAGAGCGTCACAGGAAGAGGATTGACGGCGTTGGGGATCGTGACAATATTAAAGATGGGTGGAAATATCACAAAGAAATGGGAAAGGGAAGTAAGAGTCTAGGCCGCGCTGTCAGCGCCCGGACTCAACCAAGTGGGTCTCCGCATCGAACTTCGAAGCCATTGGGAAAATTCACGATAGTGAAAGAGACCAGGCTCAAGAAGGGGGCGGACGCCGGCGCCAGCGCAGAAAAGAAAAAGTATCAGAAAGGCGCCAGCAGACCAAACTTTTGCCGTGCCCGTGAGGCCTGGGACCCCCTGTCATCGTCGGCTGCCCTTTGCGGCTTAGGCTCACTCTAGCTGCCGCCAAGATCGGATGGATCCGAGCGCTCGGGTCTCGTCGACAGTCCTCCAACCCCTTGCCTTCACGACGTGCTTTATCGACACACATGGGCAGAGACATTGGCCCGTAGAGGGTCGCTGAGGTCGGAGGCAAAAGCCAGCTGACTCACCACAAAGAGGCGATATGGAAAACAATACTGCCTAGGTACACAGTACCCCAAGTGCCGAGGATGGCCATCGTCTCCTCGCCTTAACCACGGACCACGGCCACATGAACGCATCTTGCACCCAGGCGAACATCATCCCAGCGACAAGAAGCGACTTCGGGGTTGCGAGGCTTTATAATTCGGAGAATCCACCCCTTGCGTAGCGCGACTCGGGAAGACAAACACCGGAGGAGAAGTCGTAGCCATGCCGGCCCACGCGTGCCACGATCCAAGCCCAGCCCCGAGCCAACCTCGGATCCAGAGGGCTCGACTGACGCTGTTGGACGACGCTGCAACAGCGCTGGTACCGACACGGACGACTGATCCTTGGAAGTCAGCCCGTGATCGAAATGGTGCCGAAAGTCACCCGAGTCACAAACCCGTGGGCCGCTTGAAGCTGATGGTGACGGCGGATAATCGCGCTTCGCAGAGCGAGGGAGGCCGAAGCTGCACCGCGCTTAGGCTGAACCCGACAAGCGACTTGGGAGCGGACTGATGGATTGTCGACTGAGTATGTGGTTTGAAGAGCGCGGCCTGTTTGATTTGTGTTTCTGAAATAGAGCGGGTCGAGAAGTGTGCGGAGCTTGTCATCGTTGGTGGCAGAATCTAGCTGTCTCGACCAGCTGGTGAGTATCTTATGCATGCGCTGATCGCTTGACGCAAGAGAGGTAATTGACTCCTCGAATCTTCAGACCACCGAAATCCTTGGCTGCTCAGTTCGTCGGCTCATCACCGTTGACACCCTTTCGCTACAGGTCCGGACAGTCCGATTTTCTGCAATCACGGGTTTCGGCGAAGCTCACTTGTCTTTCAGACGCACAATTCTTGTAGTCGAAGCGAGTGAACAGGCATCAACGATTGCAGTTCGGAACAGGCGTGTCAAAGGAGTCGCTCAGGGGCGCGGGCAGGGGTCGGCGAGTGCTTGTCCGCTTACCGGCAAGCCCTTCGTATGTGAGCGTATAGCGAGTATGGGACCTGAAGGCCGCTACCCATTCACACCATATGCAGAAACATCTGTTCGCGGGTCATAAATCCCAGGAGGATCTGCTTGCAAAGAAGTAGGGGCAGGTTATTACTTCTGCATCGCAACCTTCCAGCATCCAAGGGTCGGTGCTGCGGTCAAAGTCGAATACTGATGAACGGCGGCATATTTTCTGAAGTCTGCGCACAGGTAATCCAGGGGGGAGAAGGGACTTCATGACCGTCTCTTCACGAAGAGCAACCGCCAAAGGTAAGCTGCCAGATCACCTATCCCACGTGGTTCATAGGTGTCTGTCCGGGCCCGAACAAGTCTGAATTTTCTTCTGGCGCGTCGTGTCAAGCCCCCAACGAGTGCTTCATGGCGCCGGCAGTTGCCGTTTTCGGGAATTAAATCTGCGTATGACCCGCTGGAGACCGTGCAGTGCAGATCCCACGCGGCTTCAGAAGCCAATGCAGAGGAGAATCTGCCAAGATGAGCCGTCGTAGCCCCAGAGCAACGTGGTTGGTTGACGGCATGGCGAGTGACTTCTCTGCGGCAGTCTAGTCCAACAGCTGGAACGAGCAGCTCGACTTCGTGTGCAGAGAACAGTCGCTTAAACGCCCCATAATGTCGTCTTCATGAGCACTCGAGGCCAATTGCAAGATCGCTTTTCCTGCAGTCCTCCGAAGACATGCGACCGTCTTGGCCTTTTGACGGGTATGAGGATGGAAATAACCCAGCGGTTTTCACCGACCGATGCTCCAACTCCCACTTTTGACCTTTCTTGCTGGATGTCAGCCTTTGAGTGTGGAAACAGTGCAACGCATGGATGTTAGGGGGCTTCAATAGGCCCGGAACCCCCTTGAAGTACATGATTTGTTGAGCGAACTACCCATATACAGTGACCATGACAATCTCAATTTCATGCATATTTCTGTCCTTTGATCCCCTCATTTCTGGCCCCCTCCCGCGCTGAAGACTTGTCTAGGTCTCCGCCTGTTCAAGGGTCATGGACACGCAGACTGGAGCATCCGTCCACTCATAGGCTCGTTGTCCCGAGTGCACTCACACAAAGGAGATTCGAGAACTCAAATTGAAACTTGTCTTAACCAGCACTACTCTTCAAAGGCCCAACGTCACACGCGATGACGGCAGGCTGCCGGTGTGTGACCGACGGCCTGGGACTTGGCAGCCGGCAGGTCTTCAAAGCTGGGTCTGGCCAGAAGAAAAAAGAGTCCACGGACCGTCTTGTGTGACGAGATGCCAAGACGCGGTCTGCCGGGATCAGGAAAGCTTGTGCAAAGCTTGAGATTTGAATGGCGATCCGTTGGCTGTGGGGTCGTGCTAATAAACAAACGCAGACGGTCCTCAACAGGCCCCGTACCTGGATTGGGATGGGCCTGATGTCGTCATGAAAATGAGAACAATATGGCGAACCCAGCCGCGTCTTACTGTCTGTGCAGTTGGCCTCACATCACTGCCCCATATTGGGGCTGGGCCATTGCCCTGCTCCACGCATACCCAGCGTCTGATTTTTGCCTACACTTCTATTTAGTATCCTTCCTGGTCATGACTGTAGGGAGACCGATCGCACACGTTCATACCCACGCCGTTCGTTGAGTTCTACTTCCTTCGCGCACGGGACACTCTCCTTGCTGAGAGCTTCGCCCACAATCATAATGGCAAAACTCCTTGGAGCTGCTGCCATTCTCTCGCAAGCGGCACAGGCCGCCGTTCCTCTCTACAGCAACTATAACTTCAACCCTCTCGAGCACCTCACTGGTACGGCGCCCTATTTCGAGCCCCTCGACCCGCAGACAGATCCAGCCCCGCCTCAAGGCTGCACGGCGGTGCGTGCAGCGTACCTGGTGCGTCACGCCGCCATCTACGCCAACGACTTCGACTACGAGGAATACCTGGAGCCGTTCATCCAGAAATTCCAGAACCACACCTCCATCAGCTGGTCCACCATCCCCTCCCTCAGCTTCCTGTCGTCATGGACCGCGCCCATCACCGACGCGGAGCAGGAGCTCCTCACCCGCGTGGGTAAGCTCGAGGCCACCCAGCTGGGCACGAGCCTCGGCTTCCGGTACAACGGCCTCGCCCTGCCCCGGCGGATCTGGACGAGCTCCGCCGAGCGCACCTACGAGTCCGCCAAGGCGCTCATCCGGGGGCTGGAGCCGGCGGGCGCCGACGACTCGATCGGGCTGGTGAGCGTCTACGAGGACGAGAAGGGCGGCGCCGACACGCTCACGCCCTACTCGAGCTGCCCCGGGTACAGCGGCAGCGCCGGGTCCGACCAGTCCGCCGTGTACCTGGACAAGTTCACCAGGCCCATCGTCGCGCGGCTCAACGCCGCCGCGCCGGCCTTCAACTTCACCGCCGACGACGTGTACGGCATGATGGAGATGTGCGGCTACGAGAGCGTCATCCGCGGCTCCTCGCCCTTCTGCTCCCTCGACCTGTTCAGCCCGGACGACTGGCTCGGCATGGAGTACACGGCCGACGTCCAGTACCACTACAACGTCGGCTACGGCAGCCCGGTCTCGGGCGCCGTCGGCCTGCCGTGGGTCAACGCGACCGCGAGCCTGCTCATGGACGAGGGCGCCAGCGGCGAGGACCTCTACGTCAGCTTCACGCACCGCGAGCTGCCGCCCATGGTCCTGGTGGCGCTGGGCCTGTTCAACAACTCGGCCTTCGGCGGGTCGCAGGACACCATCAACGACACCATGCCCGAGGGCACCATCAACCACCGCCGCGCGTGGAAGGCCAGCCACGTGCTGCCCTTCATGACCAACGTCGCCATGGAGCGGCTGAACTGCAGCGGGAGCTACGGGTACGACGACGGCGAGTACTACCGGGTGCTGGTCAACAACGCGCCGCAGCCCCTGCCCGACTGCGGGGACGGGCCCGGCACGACCTGCTCGCGGGCGACGTTTGGGCAGTTTGTGCAGCAGCGGGCGGAGCAGTTTGGCAGCTACTCCGAGGCCTGCGATACCAAGTCGGAGTATGATAACTCGACTGACGTCTTGACCATCTATACAAACCCGGCGGTTGGGAACGGCACATTTGTTGGCAAGAGAAGTATGTGGGAAGGTGAAGAGTAGGGAGTGAATTCTGGCTATGTAGTTCTTTTAATCCTGAAATATTCAACTTCACTTGGTACTCTGGCTTCCAAACTTAGCAACATCCTCAAATACCTTGTCTAACCGTCGCAAGCTCAGCTTTGCCCGGTCACAGGCATCCTCTTCCGTAACTCATCAGATGGCTGCCTCGCGCTCGCTCGCAACCACGCCACTGTCAAGTTCACTCACACACTGCTAACAACACAGCCCCAGTCTCGCAATCGCCCCAGTGGCAAGTTTAGGGGGAAGCAGTAAGGTAATTGTATGCCATTCAAATGCATGAAAGAACTCCAAAATATGCTAGACTCGCTGAGGTACAAAGGAACATTGTTGCAAATGACAGATTTCCAGTCGGTATAGATGACTCCGCGACCATTTTCCCGTTCCTGCTGTAGATTGGAATCAGATATGTGGGTGCCGAACGTGTGCGTTATCACCCCGATTCCCCTCAAGCCCTCACCATGGACCAATCTAAGCTTTGATAGGAGAGCCTGACGGGGTCGAGACCAGGCTCTCGCCCATCCGGACCACCCTTTCGAACTCAACCCTCATCGTGTCAAAGACCATCTTCGTCCTGGACTTTTCGGCATCCAGCTGGCTGTCCAGCGACCCGTTCTCGCTCCGAAGCTTCCGGGTCGTCTCGTGCGCCTCACGCAACGCCTCGTTCACCCTGTCGACCTCTGCTCTCAGCTGGGATATCCTGGTTTCCCTCGTTGTCATTTCTGATCCGTGTTGTTGTTTGAGGGCGTCAAGTTCACTCGTGTGTTTTGTCTGCGCCTCATCTCGCTCAACCTGCATGCTTTCCAACTGCTCCTTGAGCGCCGAGGTCTGCTCCACCGCCACACCGAGCTTCTCTTCCAGAAGCGCAATGGCCGAGTTCTTGCCCCTCAGAACATCCACCAGCTCCTCGTCGTCCCTCTCCTGGTCCTCCTTGGTATTCTGCAGCTCCCTATGCGCCTGGTCCAAGTCGCCCTCGAGCCTCTGCGCCAGCCTCTCCAGCTCGGCGATGTCCCGCGTGTAGGTCTTGACCGTGCCGCGCAGCCTGTCCATGCCCGTCTCGAGCTCCTGGATGCGATGGTTCCGGAGCTTTACCTTGCCCCTCAGCGTGCCCATCTCCTGCCGCATCTCGTCCATGGCGTCGACGCGCGCGCTGAGCTGCTTCCGCAGAGACATCTCCACGGCGTGGTACTCGTCGATGTTGTCGTCGTGCTCCATCTTGTCCCGCGCGAGCTCGCGCAGCCGCGCCAGCAGCAGGTCCAGGACCGCGGCGCCCGAGGCCGAGAGGGGCAGCGTGCTCTCGCCGGGCTCGAGGTACTCCAGCTCGAGGCGGGCCGACCGGAACGCCGCCGAGAGCGAGGTGATCATCTCGCAGGCGTCGCCGCCCGTGAAGCCGAGCTGGCGCAGCGAGTCGCCCTGCCTGGTCAGCTGGGCCTTCCGGTCCGCAAAGGCCTTGAGGAGCTTGTTGAGCTGCGCCTCGACCTTGACCGCGGGAGACCGGGAGCCCAGTATGGCCTCCGACGCCGAGCCGCCCTCGGGCGCGAAAGGCGAGAGCTTGTCGGACAGCCGGGACGTCATGGTCTCGTACGTCTCGAGGGTGTCGGTGAGCTTGTCCATCTCCAGCTGCAGCGAGGCCAGCTCTTCTTCCAGCTCCTGCTTCTCGTCGTCCGGCAGGTCCACCTGCACGGCTGAGCTGGACGTCGGCGTGAACAGCTGCCGCCTCGGAGGTGTGGCGAGGCGCATGAGGGGGCTGGTCGAGGGCGGAGTGGGAAAGGAATGCCTCGCATCGTTCCGCCTGCGGGTCGGTGTGCTACAGGTGAGCTCGGCGATGGTGCTGTCGTCAAAGAAATGGTCGGCGTCATCCTCAAAGTCGACGTCCATCTCGAAGCAGTCGCCTGATACCTGGTCCTCGACCTGCGTGCTGTCGCTCAGGCCACTCTCGTCGTGTCCAGTTGATGGAGCGGGGCTCTTGAGAGCTCGTCTGAGCTGTTCGACCTGCTTCTTCAGGTCGTCGAGGCTCTCGTCCTCCTCAGCAACCACGGTCATGCCGGAGAGACGGCGGAGTTCGGCGTCCTTTGCTGCCACCTCGGCTCGGAGGGACTCCATCTCGGCCTGTGCCTGCTCAGCACGACGCTTCTTCTGGGCACTGATGACATGGATCTCCTCGCTGAGCCCATTGCGTCTGATCCTCCTCTTGACGCGTCCGTCGAGGACCTGGCGCAGGGGGATGAATGTCACCTGGCCGCCGTAGCCAGTGTCGTGGTCCGGGGTGAAGACGTCTGAGCGGCTGAGGGCGACAGACTCAGAGTGGCGCCGTCTCCTGTTGCTACCGGAGCCGGGTGTGAGTTTTGTCCGGCGCATGAACGGCGTCAGGCCCGTCGGAGAAGCGTTGTGATGGTCCTCTGCAACGGCGTCTCCGATGAGGCCCGGGTCCGAGAAGCGCACCCGCTTGTCCCTTCTGCGGCTGGGCGTCTGGGGCATAGCACGGGTTTCTGTGGGTCGCCCATGAGCGGCAGCAACGCTTCGACGGGGTCGCCGCAGGGCGAGGGGCAGATCCTTTGTCATTATGAATGGGATGAATACCGTACAGCACGGCTCGAGAGGTGGCGTGAACAATGCTGATGAAGTGGGTTGCAGTGGAATTAGACTAAACCCTATGGTCTAACTGACTCGATGGGACAGGAAGAGAATATTGTAAAGGGTCAGGGTTGATCGCAGAACATGGGGGAGCATGTACAATTAGAAGATTGACTCTGGAGAAGAGAGTGATTCGAAGGGGATGTGGAGGGGGGGGGAGGAGAAAAACCTCGCGTGGAAATGACGGAGCCCTTCTGGAATGTTTGTTTACTTCCACTCTTGGCTTAGCGCTCTGACCCACCAGCACGTTGCCGCCCTCGAAACCAATCGATTGTATTGCGGGTCTCCTGGCAGGGATATGCCCGTATGCGCTGGCCTATGGCTCAACACCGTCGTCAGCCTATCGACTTCGAATGCTATTCCCTCCCGCTCGCACTCGCCTCCTGTTTTTTCTCTTTTTGTTCTGCAGACGCAGGACGCGAAGTCTCACTCTGCTCAGTCTTCAGTAGCTCACTCGCATATCGTGGGACCAAGCCGGTACCATTCTTGATTGAGATTGACCACGGAACAATGCAAATACTCAAAGCTGCGTCGGGCATTCAAACCTGCTCCTCGTCAAGTACCAAGTTCAGCCGGGGAGCACTCTGCTGGCATCCTTGGTAGAGGTTCCCGTAGTTGGCATCAGACCCTCCCTCAACACGTGTACACTGGTCCCAGGCCAGCTCAATGGCGACCAGCTTTTCGATCACCAAACATGACCCTGCTGCAAGATCAATGGACACTGACTGATGAGTTGTCCATCTGCAATGAGTCAATCACATCAAAGCGCAAATCTGCATCGTGCTTTCACGGGAATCCTGTCCTCAACGACATTAACAAAAGATACCCGGGTCCAAATGCACACAATGTGATAGTCCTGCGAGAATATGTGATATTATAGGAGCCATCGTGCATGTTGACTGCAATCGACTGCCAAGGTGGGCCTTGAAAGTTGAGCTTGCCATGTTACCAGTACCTACCTAGGTGGGCAAAGTGCAAGCAACCAGCAGCACTACTAGTATCATCGTCTCATAAGAAGGCGGTCAACCATTGGAAATCACAATGGTGATATGAGACACATTTCACTCACAATCACCAAGTTGGGGACCGTCATCGACCACCTGAGCAGGCGGAAACGGTTCCGACGTCTTCGGGTTTGCACCACCTGCCTAGTCTTTTTGACTGGCTTTTCCTACTCCGGGGCTTAGGACGTCAATCCTCTTCGGTTGTCCGTGAGTTCTCGGAAAGCAGGATCAATGCACTTACGGGATCAAGGTACTTACATATATACCAGTGTCTACCGGCCAAAGCAGTCGAAATTTCAAGGATGAGCCATACCGTTAGTGGATTGGAGCTGAGTCCATGCCGACAGAAATCCTGCTACCCTATGGAGCAGTCGTTAGAATTACCTAGATGTGGTTGTGGAATCATTGAACAAGTTACACATCTCTGGTCTCATACAAAAGACATTGGCTTGGCAGCGATACTATCTCGTGTATGATTGAGACTCGGAGTGGCAGCTTTGTCACGGTACCTATATAAAGCAAAGAACCCGGAAGTGCCCTCGGTATCACAACGTCCCTCTTTTGGTGCCTCGCTCATTGGTTCTTCCTGTGCTGAGACAAGCATCCCATTCACCGCATCTCGGCGGAGCTTGAACGTTTGCTTGGAGTTGGCAAGAAAAGCTTTTACTTCGGAATGTGAGGCCCAAGATTCATGCGGTCACATATATCTCGGTTCAAGTCCTATAACGTTTTCACTGCCGTGAAACATCACCGAATCGAGATATTCTCCGCCACAGCGCGCCTTGAGTCTCTTCCCATGATGTCGGAAGAAATGTGTCGACTCTGATCTACAACTCCGCCAAAGCATCTCAATGCGTATGTATTTGTCACCCACTCCTGCACGCAGCATCAGAGACTTGATGATCTTTCCGGGTTCCTTTTATGGACTCTGGGCACAAAGAGAAACTAAGTCATCCTCGACGTTGTGCACAGTACTAAATCTTGATACACAGCCGCTTGTTTTCGAGCCAAGCAGGTGCATTCATGCTCCAGCTGCGGGACCCATCTCCCGCCTGCTTTGTTTAGCAGTATTCAGTCAGCCTTGGTTGTTCGGCACTGAGCCCATAATTCCGAGGTTCCTATGGGCGGCACAATTTATTCTCGGGCCTTGCACGATACCAACAGGTTCATTTTGACAGATACCTGTTCTAGCCTTAGTGACAGGAACCGGCTGAAACAAAACACGTTTGACCGCAACTCGACACATGTTCTCGCCGGTCGGCCCGTCGAGCTCACAGCGGCTTAGCACAATGCTTGGCCGAAGTGCTTAGCCGTTCATGCTGGACGAGACAAGGCTCGGTCCTGGTAGTCAGCGCCGTAGACCACATCCCTGGTCGCCTCGGTGACATGCTCGACACTTGCCAGCCTGATTTCGACAAGCCCTACATATTATCTTCCAATTAGCAACTAACGTAGCGGAAGAATCTTGGGGTCTTAGGCTTCAGCTTGCCAGCATCGCTCTCACTCGATATGGATTGATAGGTCGCTCCAAGGCCCTTCTCCTGGTACTCAGCTTGTCCCCTTGTGAGAGTCTCGCTGATACCTACCAGAGCAAACTTGCATCGGGCAACGTCTTGCGGGCGCCTAGCATGGACTCAAACAGATTCCATTCGCACAAGGCCTCCCCCTGCACCACGAAACTGTTGACATTCTTGACGTGGACTCGTTCGGATCATTGCGCATCGGATTACATGAGACGAATGTGGCGCTGCTTGCTCTTAGATATCATCTTTAGCCCCACAACTTTCCATCTGAGACAGTCATTCAGAAACAGCACGCGTGGACTACGTTTGTGAACCTGGAACCCACCGCTGGTGAGGTGCTCAGTGAGATCCTCAACCTTTGACGCATGTTGTGCGACTGCCAGAGAGTTGATACATCTAATGCTGTGACATGGTTTTGATCGAGTAAGGTTTGGGCTCCGCCGTGCCCGGCGGCAGCAGCCGCGTCGCTACTTCAGGGTCGCTGGTCCGGAAAATTAACTGGGCCATCAATCTGGGGCTCCAATCGAGCAGGAGTACGGAGTAGATCTTCGTTCCTCATATGCAGCGCGAGATTTGCTCTAGACATCCGAACAATCCAACCTCCCCCCCCCCCCATTCTCCATGTTTATTTGTCCTACGTACTGAAGGTCGGTGGCTGCGCCTTTTGAAACATTCTCAAACAGTCATTTACACTATTTCGCCTCACCTCATCATGGCTGGATCTCGTGTGAAAGGGGCGCCTTGCTGTCGGTAGCCTAATTCTGAATGGTAGGGCCAAAATGTCAATACTGTTTTGTTTCCAGAAGTGGACAATCGTCCATATCAATCCCAGGATCCCTGGCTACCGCTGGTTTGAAGGCGATTGTGCCAGGAACGGTCTGGAGCCGAGCCGGCCGATCGAATACACGGGAGCTTCTCGTTCTCGGTTGCGGGACTTTCTAAGGTTGGGCCTGGAATGGATGTAACCTTGATGGACCGTCCTGACCGTGAAGCATGTTTTGGCTGTAAGAGAAAGGCGCTACTACCTCACTCAATGCTGTTACATTCTCAGCACGTTAGATGAGTGGCGGGAGCATCCGGTGGTTAGTTGAGCAATGTCCAAAGCGTCAAACACACCAGATGGCGTCGGGTGCAAGCACCACCGCACCGATGGAAGCTATGAAAGATCAGACGAAGATTGGCTCAAACAACGGCTCGAAGATGCAGTGGTTCATGTAAAGAGCCTACTAGGATATCGAGTAGCTGATAGTCCCGGTCGCCTGTCGCTGGCAACCTAGAGGTACCTACTATGTAGTACCTAGGTATTGAACGTAGATGACCAAAGACAAAGCCGTAGATCTGTGAACTTCCAGGGCTACCTCGATAGCTTGAGTTCTGCGATATTTTTAGAGCCCAAGCGTTGCCTCATCCCTAGATCACCTAATTCTGCGCACAGACGGGAACAGAGCGGGATCTTGCCTGTCATCGACCTGTCACAATCTTGTGACCGAAGAGCTGGATGGCTAGTTGTCTGCTTGTTCGGATCGCCAAGCCTTTCGGCGCTCAAATGGACGATGGATGAACTAACTTACCTGGACGACTGTTCGGAGGGTCTCTAGGGTTTCTCACTTGGCTTTGGACCAAATATCGACGTGAGGAGTTGTTGTTCCTTCTCCAGCTACGATGCATGCGTTCCGTTGCGGCTGAACTTTATATGCCCCATGTTGACATTTGAGTTTGTTCTGTCTACCTAGGTATACATATAAGATCGTCTACGCTTACCTGGCCTGCATAAAGTTCTCGTACCGCAGACGATACACCGCAATCCTCCTCAACGACTCCTCAAACCTTGTCTGGGTTTGCAAATTTTTAGGCATGGGGAGCATACCAAACCAACTCCATGATGGCCTCATGCATAGATGATCGTGAGGTTCGAGCGGCATATCAAAGACGCCAGCGCATGCCAAAGACTGATCAGACCAAGTCTGGCAGCGAAGTCAACGAGGCTCCAGCGCCTGTTGCCCAGCCCTGGGACGGCAAGGAAAAAGGTCAGTCTTGAGCATTTCTTGAACCACCGCCGCGTTTACAGACGAAATAAGACTACACTCTAAAGGGGTCAAACATGTTATTCGGGGTAGAGATGTGGTTTTTACGCTGAGCTATGTTTGACACCCGGTGGCGCCTACTCCGTGCGCGAATCGCAGAGAATACCTGCCTTTAGAATTATTTCTACCCTTCTCCGGTCCTATGATGTGGATCAATTGTAATTGATCTGATCATGAGAAGGGCCCAACCCATGCTAAAGAATCACACCAGCAGAAACGCCGTCCCCTCCCCTACCAGCATGTGCTCCTTCAGAGGTTGATGATACAACGCCAGCTTTGTCGAGCACCTTTTCCACCTCCACCACCTCAAAAACAACAAAAGTGCAGACCACGACAACGATTTTGACTCTGGTGACTACGAGAGTATCGACAAAGACGTCGGTAGGTTACTATGACTTTTGTCTCGTACACCAAGGTAGGTGACTGCCAACTGACGCTGGTGACAGGCCGTAACGTCCACTTTCTCAGAAACACAGACGGCCACCTCTGTGTGGCTATCAACATACTTGAGCAGTGTCACGGACACGATCACGAGCACCGTCCAGCCGACGTTGTCGACCGAACCGTCCACATCATTGGCCTCGACAGACGTTCTCAGCAGCTCATTTGCGTCATCCTCGATTTCCCCGGGGAGCGCCGCACCGACCGGCAACAGTCCCGCCAGCACTGCAGCTTCGATTGACAGCCTTGGGGGTCTTTCGAATGGCGCCGTCGCAGGTGTCGCAGGTGAGCCTCCCCCATCCCGCCCATGAGACATTGCAAGCCTCGGGGGGCTCAAACGGATGTCGTGAGAGACTGACACCTGCGCAGCTGGGTCGGCGTCACTGTTTATACTCCTTCTGTGCGCAATATGCGCCTGTTCTCGACGTGTCAGGCATCACTTTCTAACACCTTTCACGTCGACATGGTCCAGAGACGCAAAAGCGACACGCTCTCGGGAACCCGTGGCGTTCGGGACGGATACGCAGCGAACGCTCATGTCGGAGGCAACATCCATCGGTGAACACCAAGTTTCACGCACTCCATCAGTGTATGGCGGCTCTTTAGAAGCGGGCCCATTGCGTCAACATCCCATGACGTCGACATTCGGTAGAGACTCGTGGCGAACGTGGCGGGCCAGCATGACTTTTGCGCCAGGACAAGCCGATGAGTACGTCGGCCGGTCGGAGGCCAGTAATTTACCGGAACCGGCAGCAGCAGCATCGATGGGCAACGAGGAAAACGTGCCACACAAGAGTGTGGTCAACGGCGTCGGTGGGGACAGTGACGACGGCTCTACGGGGGCGTTCACTGGATCAAGCCCGCCGAGGGTTCATACAACGGGCTTCACGCCGGCGCCGGGTAGTGATATGGGGTTGCCGACAGGTCTCGGCAGATCTCAGCTCGCTCATCATTCACAAATGACTTTACTCAGCAATTCATCTTCTGGTCAGAGCTTGGCGGTATCAGGCCCTGAAGTACCGTCGTTGGACCCGAATCTCGAGACACCAAGCATTCAGAAAAGCCTCAGTATCAACTATTCGATGCCCCGCGCCGTATTGCAGACTCCTGCTCTGGTTCGCCCGGATGAACTCGAGCTCAGAGCTAGAGTCGCGAGTAGACAGGCGTCTGAGGGTACGACTGAAGCAATGTCAAAGGAGCGCAGTCGAAGCGGCTCGGACGGAAGCAAGAGTTGTAGCACGTCCCGGTCAGAGAGAGACGCTCAAGTGGATCATACGAGCGTGGGTCATGAGAGGCATACGATCGGGAATGCGCCCAGCCCACTCTCACAGACACCATCGGGGAATTGCTCCAATTCGGTGGCGTTCTCATGGAGTGACGGTGCGAATGATCGATCCGCAGCCGGGTTCGGATTATCGCTTTTTACGAATACTCCAGCTCATCGCAACAGCGAGCCCAGGTAGTGTGCACGAGATGGTTCAGGATACCACTGGGGTGTAGGACAAAGGTCGGAGAGAATAACCACGTTCTCAATGTCAGTATCTGCCAGGAGCAAGGACGTCCTCAGAATCCCAATATATTGTTCACCCTTCGAACAACTTCCTGCTCTCCTTGTCTGCCGTCGGGAACCCCAGCCAGAGCTTCAAGACCAAGAGAAGCTAGTCCGGTACTATTAGTCACCGCCCTGAGGAAAGTCTCGTTTGGCCGGTCCACATGCTCAGACTCGCCCTTGCCACCAGGAAAGTCGGGTCCAGGTGTCCCTCGTTTCCACGCATCACGCATTTTTGCCACGTACTGGGCGTTGATCTCGGTTGCTGGGCATATAGGAATGTAGAGCACGCTCGAGTCTCCAGTCCCCTTATGCTCGAAGTCGACGGCATGTATGGCTGGAAGTATGCGTCAGCTGCGCCGAACATCATTGAGGGGATTCGACGACTTACTGTCACAGTGCCATGCAACGAGGTCTCCAGGCCTCACACGAGGTATGTGTACCATTGTCCGATCGAGCTCAAGGTGAGGATGCATAGCCAGCTTGGGAAACTCCATGCCAAATCCAGGTGTTGCACCAGGTATCTCGCTTGTCATCTGATCACCACCAGTAAATTCCCAATTGTCTGGAGACAAGAACCTCGCCCTCTCTTCGCTTGCCCCTGTCGCAGTTTCTAGGTCGACGATCTCCCGGGGCCTGAAGAATGGTCGTAGAAGCGCGTAAGACGTGGCTAATCTCAACAGCGGGCTTACGAGTAGGGTTCCCTCCTTTGGACCGACATCACTCATGCTGAGCCACCCTTGAAACATCCTGAAGACACTACACGCTCCCAGGCCGTTGTACAAATCATTGACAGCATCCACTCTCGTGCTGGCATCCCAAGGGTCATACCTCGATTCCCAATCCCCTTCAAAGATGGCGTCGTACGTGCCACCCAGCCCGTATCCCTCCGGCATCCATCTCTCGACGCTCCCGCCATCTTGGTGCGGACCAAGCGCAAAGGCTGCGTCCCCAGGCTGCCTTATACGCAGTCGGTCGGCGTAGGCGAGGGGCTGCGAGAGCGATACGAGGGATTTTGGATCCGAGACATGCCAGATAGACTGCATGAGAGATTTTTGCACACGCATAAGGTTGGGGTGAGTGCGGGCACGAAGCTGAGGCGCTGACCAGTATAATTCCCACACTTGAGGATCATTTGAAGGAAAGCCTGTCATGGTATCTTGTCAGAGCAAACTTGCATGCACATGGTAGGACTATAAATCACCTTTGGTCTGTGGATTCTTCCGAATGTATTCTTCGAGCTCAAACTTGTAACTTCGAGCCTCGTCCTCCGGTATCACTCCTCTGATCACGACGGCGCCGCGCTTCTTGATCTCGTCTTTGGTGCTGCTCAGATCCGCGTCGAGACTGTCAAAGTGCACCTCGGGAATGACACCGGAGCCTGCCTCAGCAATGACATCGTTCTCAAGCCTGAGTCGCTCGATTAGCGCCTCCCAGCTCGCCTTGATCTTGTCCTCTCGTCCCTCCACCAGAGACAACTTGAGCAGGCGAAATCGGTCCGGGAGAGGCTCGTCTTTGATGCCAGCCAGAGACGCAAACGAGTCTGAGATGTCGCCCTCCCGCTTCGCCATGGCGACTGCGCGACTTTGCGGAGCCAGCGTCGTCCGGCATAAACGGGTAGGCCGCCGCGCTGCTGTTCGGAGCATAATTCAGATGGCCGGTACGTACGTAACCGTACGTTCAGAGGGTTTGTCGTTGCTAGCTAGTAGCGTGATGTAGACCACTGCAGTCCACAGATAAAGGGATGCGCATCACGCGGATGTCTGTAGAATCCAGCGCCTCCTTATAGCAAGACAGATTCATAGTACTTCGGGCGGGACAGCGGTCTTCCTCTTTCGAGGACATCGTCAGACCCACAATGAGAGACTGTGTGGGGTAAGGAAACTTACCCCAGGCGATCTGCGTCAAGTGCCGCTGGGGAAGTGGGTAAATCATTCACCGGCGGTACATCCGTTATAGGTATAGCTCGTCATGTCGGAGATACCCAAAATGGCTTGTCCCCCGACTTCAATTTTTGGTTGTCAGGACTCAGTGCTCACTCGCTTCGCGGCTTGAGCTTCTCGTTGGCATGGCCTCTCGGCCGGATCAGACCTGCTTACATGGCATTGAAGCAATGGTCATCTTTTGCTGGAAACACGTTTGTGATATTGCAGCTCGGTAGGCTTCCGCCTGGAGTATCAATCTCGCAGTGAAGCTATGCTTGAAACATCTTCCATGGGTCCATACCTAGGTGCTACATAATCCCGCCGCCGGCGCCGCCAGCACCCATGCAGGTCAGAATGGATACTCCGGAGAGAACCGAGATGGTACTGTCTCCTGCTGTTACGAAACGGCCGGTCAAATTTATCGCTTCGGACGAAGACGGACTGCCAGTCAAACGCCGCCAGGTACAGCAGGCTTGCGACTCTTGCCGAAAGAAAAAGGTTGGAGACACTGACCCAGTCCCTTGCCGTCGCTGATATCAAATACAGAAACGGTGTTCGCATACGATCAATGACTCGGGCCTCGCATTCGTTATTTCTGAGCAATCACCACAAAGCCCGGAAGTGAGCCCCCAACAAACAACACAGCATCCGTACGTGTCAGGTCCACGGGAACTGTCTCGGTCCGACGACGCACCTTCTGCCGAGACAGTAGCCTCGCAGCTTGTAGAACTATCGGCCTCTCGATTTATTGGGGACCTTGTTCCAGAAAGCGTTCTCATCCAGGACGCTGATAGGAGTTCGACACGACAGTCTCTCCACCGGAACCAGTCTGGTCTGGGCACGTGGATGCGGGATTCGCCCCAGACACCCCGGGACCCACTTCCTGAGGATTTCGAGTTGACGACCCCAAGTAATGGCGCTATCCCCCCAGATTTGCATACGACTACCACGTCGGCCCACTCCCTCCTCACTCTAGGCGGCCGTCTGCTGGAGAGGAGTGAGCCTCCCAAACACGATCGCCATGCCATCTGTCCGCCAGTCCCAGACTATCAGTGCCTTCATCAGGTTTACTCTGAGCGCATTCATCCCATCCTTCCTTTTCTCAGCCAACAAGACGTCGTCGCTATCAGGAAGCCACTTACTTCTACCGTCAGACACTGTATCTTCAAACAGGCAGTATGCCTGGCCGCCTCGCTGGATCCTCCATCACGGAACCATCTGCGTCTTGAGAATGACGGCCCACTCCTGTCACCCCAGGACTTTCACCAACGCCTTTCAAAAGTTATATTCGCGTCCCTGGATGCCAATATTCTGACTGACCGTGTCGACCACATTCGTGTCCTGCTGCTCATGTCATTCTTCCACCAACCGCGGCACACCTCTGAGCGAGATGTCTCCCCGTTGATCTTCAGCCAAGCTGTGCACTATACTCATACATTGGGCATTCATCTCTGCGGATTTGGGAAGGGGTCTGGCAATACCGACTCGGAGACGCTGTTCTGCCTGTTGTGGGCCATGGATCGGATCAACGCCGCCTTTCACGGCAGGCCTTGTGTGCTCCATGAGAGAGACACCGATCGAGATCTAGACGCGTGTATCTCGAGACAGCCACCAGCGTTCAAGCTGTTCCTTCAGGTTTCAAAACTTCTTGACAATGTGATAAGCCTGTATCGGCCTCGCAACGAAAGCACCGGTTACGTCGAGCTCCCAATCTTCGAGACTATGATCCTCGACGCTGGTGCTGAGAAGATGCCGACATATCTTCTTTGTGAGCCACTGCATTCCTGAGAAACAAGTTACCATATGCTAATTTCGTGGCTTAGCTACCATAGAGGTCTTCTACCACGCTGTATCGGTCTTGTCCTGCCGGAGAGCTGTGACCTCCAACGCTTCCTTCTTGGCGGCTCCCACGGCCCATCTTCCGCCGACCAGCATCAACGCTCGCCGATCGCTCTCAGCCGACCGCATCATCGACTCGGTGGTTTTCGCCCTATCACCACACCCACCATCAGAAAAAATCTGCATGCTTCCCTTTGCTCCATACGGAGCCGCCCTGTCTCTCAGTGTGATGTATCTGAAGATGCGCTACTCGAAGATACCCATGTACAGATCGAGAGCAAAGGCCCGATTTCAGGAGATTGTTGGCCTGCTTGAGACCTTTGGCGAGGTCTACACGTGCGCAAGATTCAATGCGGGACTGGGCAGCGCCATCCTGGAGGAGATGGACAAGACAGCCAAAGGACTCGCCAGTTCGAACGGCGTGGCGCCCTCCGGCAGCGCAGTGGCTGGCACCGGGGAGACGAGATCACGCAGGACACGGCCACAGAGGAAAAGGCGACCGGAAGAGGCACACGGTCGAAAAATGGAGGGCGCAAACCGGATAATGTCGGAACGCGATGGAGAGTCGAGTGTTCAACCCCAAACTTTGAGCCTGGCGTCAGACGGGTCCACCACGCAGACACAGACCGACCCACCTGCTATTGAGCATGCCATCTCGAGTTCTTATCAGCAAGACAACAATTTCGACTACGAGTCAATGAATACCTGGCTCGATATGTCTGACATTGATCTTTTCGTACACTTTGACCCAGGCTTCAACTTGAACGCGGTCGATGCGGCTTTGGAAGCGAATCTTGAGGTGGGACAACCTCAGACGTGGACCATGCAGTGGCCAGACGTGTAGTCAGAAGGCCCGTGTTGTTGAGATTGTCGGTAGCCACGTAAAATTGACAGCGGTTGAGAGGTATGGAAGAAGAAGTCCTGGGCCAGGTCGAGCGTGACGGTGTGGCTGAAAGAAGCGCGACGATGGAGGGAAAGGAGCCAGCTATAGAACAAGATCAATGCTCTGGTCGGATGCAACGCATTCCTCTCCAGCGAGGCAATAGGTTCGAGCGGTTCACGCTGCACCGTGGACAACGAGAAGACTGATGATAGGGTGACGAGGATCACGAAGCTGTTAACGCGCCAACACCAGCGACTTGAAAACTTAGGGAAGACCACGGAGAATCGCTGAATAGCGGGGGGGGAAATACGCGAAGGGATAACATTCTTCTTGAGCACGTTGAGTGCGTCTGCAGCAGAACCTGAAGTATCATCCGAGCAAGGCCACTCTGGCAAAGCTGTCGCTCATGAAGTTGAAGTTTGGGGGGGGGGGGGACATTGGTCTCCCCGACCACCAGTGTTGACTTCTGATGCTCAGCTCTCGTGGCTACCTGTGCCCAATTTCCGATCAAAGCAGTCTCAAGCGTCCAATGGGCCAATTCGTGATATCTCCCATAGACCTTGCCTGCTCTGAACGAATGTACTTGTCTAAGTACCCAAGATCACCGTACGTAGGTGAAACTCTGCCACCCGAGCAGTGACTGCAGCGCCTTTGGCTTATAATACATGGTCGCACGATGCGCGGATTTACGGAGATAGGATTTCGGCACCAAAGCATTTGCAATGTTGGAGACGACGTCAACCGGAGCAATCCATGTCCCTTCAAATCCGCAGGCATTCATGTGAAGTTCGTTCATATGGGTAATAAGATCTTTCTGCCTCGGCAAGTGTCACCGAGATATCTTGCTGAACATCTGCCGAATCCTGATTCCACTTCTCTTGTTCTATCCATTTTCTGGTCAAAATGGGGTCTTTGATTCAACAAGAGGGGCCTCTCGATGTCCCGGTCCTCATCGTGGGGGGAGGTCCGACGGGCCTGCTCGCGGCTTTTCTACTTTCCAAACTAGGAGGTGAGCGATGCACGATCAATATCCCGCCTGACACCTACTGATGAACTCCGAAGTCAAGTCCCTAGTGATTGAGAAATATCATCAGCGACTAGCTGCTCCAAAGGCCCACGCCCTCTGCCCAAGAAGTCTGGAGATATGCCGCCAGTTCGGCCTCGACACAGCAGCTCTTCGCCGACTGGGAAGCTGTCGCAACGATGCGTACTGGGTCAATTTTCTCACCAATCTCAGTGGTGAGCAGATTGGAGTCCTGCCATATGAAAGGATGGATCCAGATGTGCTGGAAGATACCCCTGAGGTGGGCGCCGTCCATCTACCACGCCGCCTGAGACCCCCAGGCGTTTTCCGTGTCGCAAAGCTGAGAATTGAGCGGGCAGATGATCCACAACGTCCCACAGCCTCAATTTGAGGCATTCATTTCGGAGCGACTGAAGACAGACCCCAACGTTGGGCTTAGAAGAGGCGTCGGGTTTGTATCTTGCGAGCAGGTAAGGTTTAGGCTAGCCTCTACCGCCTAGAATGCGATGAAACACTGACCTGACATGCATCAGACTGACGACTGGGTCATATCCAAAGTTGAAGAGCGAGACTCAAAAAATATATACAACATCCGTGCAAAGCACGTCATAGGCTGCGATGGCGCGAAAAGCCAAGTCCGCAGATGGCTTGGTGTCGAGAGCGAGGGAGAGGACAGCTGTAAGACAACTCACACACCGCAAAACTGAGCGGAAGTACAGCGCTAACATAGAAGCCCCCAAGATGAGACAATGATGACCATCCACTTCAACGCCGACCTTCGGCCAGTGGTGGGGAAGCGAGTAGGCATGCTCCACTGGATCACTGACCCAGGGTGCTCAGGTTTCATCATCGCATATGACCTCTCGGGGAACCAGGTCCTCATCAGCAATTTCGACTCCGAGAAGTATCCTGTTGACACCTGGAGTGAGGAGGTAGCGCGAGAAACCGTCAGAGCGGCCATCGGGAGAGACGACGTGCCGTTTGACATTCTCAGCTATCGTCCGTGGGTCCTGAGCAGAAAGGTCGCAAAGCAATATCACATCGGCAACGTCTTTCTTGCGGGAGACGCCGCGCACTCGTTCCCTCCGACAGGCGGGCTCGGCCTCAACTCTGGCCTGGCCGACGTACACAACTTGGCGTACAAGATCGCCGCAGTGCACCAAGGTTGGGCAACTCCTAAGACACTGGGAACGTACGTGACGGAACGACGGCCCATCGCGATGGTCAACGCAATGCAGAGTGTGAAGAATGGAAAGACCATCTTTTCCTTCTTGAAGGCTTTGGGGACTGCCGGTATGGAAGATGTGACAGAGGCGAGGGCGAACCTGCTGAGGAGCATCCACGACCCCACAAAGCAGCAGATGATAGCGGATGAGGTCGAAGGTCAGAGGGAGCACTTCGACAATGTGAGTCACTCCTCCTCGACGCATATGAGAATACGTGTGACATTGACGTGCTCTAGCTCGAGATACATATTGGATACGTCTACGGCCGGACAGAACCACCTGCTCATGCCTCTCACTATACCCCCAAGTTTGCCGTTGGCGCACGTCTCCCACACGCGTGGATCAGACTAAAGTCTGAGCCCGATCGGGCTCCCGTTGATGTCTCTTATGTGGAAGAGTTCTCGAAGCAGGACATATTTTCAAGACAGTACTCGACATTAGACCTGTGCCCGTTCGATAGCTTTACCCTGCTTGTTGGCCAGCAAGCTGCGTGGGCCGATAAGTTTGAAAGGCTGCAGACATCGATGGAGAAACAGGGGGTTCGAATTTGTCTGCGGGCAGCTGATGTAGACTTTAGCTTTGAGGACGAGCATGCTGCCTCTCGATTCGGAGTGGAAGGCAAGTTGAACGATGGAGTCGGGCTGCTGGTACGGCCTGATCAACATCTGCTCATGTTAGTGTCCAAGGATGAAAGAGAATGTGATATTGGAGACGCTATTCGGCAACACTTAGGATACTAGAGCACCGTATATAGGAAGGATGTGGCAAGGGAGTCCGTGGGAGTCGCTCTCAGCAGAGCGTTTCTTCTTCCTTCCTTCTTTTTTTCTTCTCTGTGGCTAAGTACATTGAATTTGTACCTAGGTAGTACCTCAATGTCACCTGCTTCATGTCGGGCTCCAGTCTGGCCCACGTTCTCAAACGCCCCGCTTCTTGAATCCTCGTGTTCAGACAGCGCAAGCGCATGCATCATGCTACCCACAAGGATCATTTGCGAAGATCACTCTGCCACAAATGCTTTTAGATAGTCTGATTTGCCCACAGGTACGCCCTTTTTACGGAGAATGTCGTAGGCGGTGACGAGGTGAAAGAACACATTGGGCAGGGTGAAAGACTGGACCCAATGCAAGGTAGTTGCGTTCATGGTCTGGTTGGCGCCAGTCCGGCTAGTATCATGCGTTAGCATTTGCGCTCACTTCTGAAGCTCGACGGAAAACAATGGCATCCAGAGGATAAAGTCATGCAACCTACTATTCGACAACTTCGTGTGTTCTGGCGTTGAACATCTCAGGCTCCACCTGGTTCACCAGCTCTCGGGTCTTCTGCACACGAGCAGACAGCTCAGCGAATGTCTTCTCCTCGGCCGGCCAATCCTCAGGGGCAAGACCCGTGGTCTTGGAGATGGTGCCCTTGATCATTCTCGTCACTACACTACATTAGCACGCAGTCCATGACACCGGGACATCCGCTTTTCTTGGATCAAGAGGATGCTTACTGGTCTGGATCTGCTTGGCGAAGGGATACATGTCGTCGATAATGGCCTCGTTGACATATTCGACGTCCACATCGATGCCATTTTCTTTGGCGTGAGCCTGAGCCTTGGCAATGATGTCGTCCAAGCTGTTCAGAGCTTTGGAGATCAAAGGAAAGTATGCGTCGTAGAGTGTAATTCCGGCCATGATGAGGTTGTACCTAGATACCTAGAAACGTTGATCGGGAGAAGGTTTCGAAAAAAGGCGTGTGCTTCAAGTGACATGGGGGAAATTCCAGTCCCAAGGCTCGTTCAACGTTGCTTTATATACATGTAAGTAAGCTTCTCAACTGTCTGTCAAGCCAATATGACGAGGCTCGATTCATAATCGGCAGTCGGCTTCATTCCCTGGAGGGGTAAAGCAGGGTAGAGCAAAGCCAGGGCGTACGGGTCGGGAGGTTCCTCACGGCCCTGTTGCGGGCGCTTACCCGAAGAGTACTACCTCCAGGGCGGTTGAGACATACAGCTTGAAAAGAGATCCAGCTTCCAGGCGAGTCACCCTTGTAGCTGTCAATTCATTGGTGCTGTGTGCCATGACCTGCAGATCCGTACGACTATGCTCCCGGTCAGATGCCGGTCCATCCATCTGGTTACTAATCTAAGTCAAACTTTCCAAGATTGTACGTGGAATCTTGAAGCGCTGACAAATTCAGCAACCGAAAAACAGGGGCGGGACGGTAAGACGGAGCAACACATGGGCCGGCTGATCATGGGAGCATCCAAAGGCTCACTGTTCCGACAAGCCCTTCAGCTGATGAAGTGTGCGAAAAAGTCGACGTGGTAAGCACATCCAGGATGAGTTGAGTGTGAGATACCGGTGGTTTCCCGATACCTACTTCGTAGATGGTTCCATGATTGTCAAGAGACAATCGGCACCTGGGCAGAATGAAAGTGCAGGACATGCCCAGTTGTCGTCTAAATCCTTGCTGGTGGAGGGTTCAAGGTAGCGGGCCGTCCCGACCTCGGGACATTCCTATATCCCTGGGGCCAAAAGGTGCATACAAGACTGAAGTTGCGCCATCTGTAAGGGCAATATACCACGCATCTGCGTCCAAACTGTCACCTTAAGATACGGTAGACAGGCACATGTTGCGAGTGAAGCGCGCCGATGTGTCCGAAGAATCGTGACAAAAGAACTCGCGGGATCACCACATGGTCCACTAAGTTGCCAGGGAGCACCCTTTCTGACCACACCCCTTCTTGATGTCTCAACTTTGCCGTCTGCCTCCCTGCTCTTCCCTTTTCCAAATCGTAGGTCGTCTCTGCCGTCGGTACAGAATGTCTCCAATTTTGTTCCAGCCAACCTCTTGATTGAGGGAGATGTACAGGACTTTGATATTCGAGTCATACCTAGGCACATTGGTCATTTGAAAATACAAGTCCCAACCTAACCATTTTAAATAAGCATTGACCTTTTCCACAATACTATGGTCATGTTCAAGCTCTTGGCCTGGTCTTTCAAAGGAGAGAATTTGCCATGGCGCATCTAGCGGGAGAACCTAGGTACTTCGTTCAGAATCAGATTGAGGCTACCCACCCAGGCACATACCAAGTTTCCGATTGGAATGGTTGGTGGTCTACTTCAACACAAAGTATGCTGCGGTTCCCACAATAGCGGTAAGCCCACCTAGGAAGTAAGGTGCCAGATCAAGCCCCTGGAAACTCTCCTTGTGCTTTACGACCCACTGCTCGAAACTGGTGGCTGGCTGGCCTGTGACCTCCTCCGTATCACGACTCACATCAACACCCTCGAGATCCGGACGAACTATCTCCTTGAACTGCGCGACCAGTCCATTGGCCATCCATTCATCCACGCCCCCAAGCTTGAGGAGTAGCTTAAATATCGGGCTTGGCAGATGCAGATATCTCACTTGGTGGTCGAGAACCCGAGAAAGAATGGACGCCAGCCCAGGCATGTTAAGGAGTTGGGGTCCGGTGAGAACATAGGTCTTGTTTGTATGTTTCCCCGGGCCGTCCAGTATTATGCGATGAGATACTGCGGCCACGTCGGCTGTGTCGCTGTTGCGAACGGTCAGTATGCTTCGTACAGGTGCATACATAGACACAAGTCTTCAGCTGCACGTGATCAGAGCCAATTCAACTTACACCCAAGCACCATGCCCATAGCCACTTGTCTGCGGCAGGAAACCCTTCCTTATGGCCGGTGCGGATTGCAGGAAGTTCGTCATGAACCCGCTCGCCCTCAGAGTGACCCATTGCACGCTCGTATTCTCACAGCGCTCGCTCAGATACCGCTCAGCAGCCGCGTGTGCCTTGGCCCAGGGCACGTTTCCGTCGTCTCTGGCATCTCCGGCGGAGATCTTGATGATGAACTTGACAGTGCCCGTTGCTAGGGCAGCGTCAATCGCATTCTTCTCCTGCGTAAGCTGCTCTGGTATTGGGGCAGTCAGGAGAAGAAAGGTAGTGCAGCCGGCCATGTAGGAGGCCAACTGGCTGACGTTGTCATTGAGGTTGCCAACGATGGCTTCGGCACCGGTCTGCGCGTTGAAGTGGTCCGCTTGAGCTTGGCGCCGACAGAGCACCCGGCATGACGTGTTGGTAGACCGCAGAAGCTTTAAAGTCTGCGAGCCTACATCTCCAGTTGCCCCGGTCAGGAACACTTCTGCTTGTGCTGGTGGCATCGTGTCGGAGTTTGAGATGTAGCTGAAGATCAATATGGGGCTTTATTCGAGATACTGCACTTCAAAGCATTTATGAGATACAGCTTCACGTTGGGTTGAGCTTAGAGACTCACTGTGAGCCTTCACCCGCCCAAAAATGCTAGCGCACTCGGACAGCGCGAGCCCCACGCTGGCACCCGACGGCCCGATTCGGTGTTTCCTGGGGATCCGAGACTTGTCGCCTATAGTGCATGTATAACTCCTATGCCTCTCAAATAAAGGTTGAGTAGGACTGTTCCTCTGGAGACTACCTAGGTACTTACTGATTACGAAAGATTGTCAGACCAAAAATGCCACAAACACGCCGAATAGACCGATGAGCCACGGAAGGCTGCCTGTATACGTCCGCATCTCGCAGAATGCATGAAACCCTGGCATATTGCCTAGGTAGGCAGCAAGGATAAGGCGAGCCAGCTTGTCGGGAGGAGAAAAGCCCCAAAAAATGGACATCTAAAGCAAACAAACTCGACTTCTTAATTTGAGGTACTTCGAAATTCTCTCACGTGCCCAATTATTTCTCAAATGTAACTCCTACCTAGGTATTTTCTGGACCTCTGAGCTACCTAGGTACTCGGTGTTTTCTGAGGATGTGCGTGGTACGAGCTCAATCCCAGCTCTATATATCCAAGTCAGGGGTGATTCTCCATGGCCAATACGACGACCTAATGATCTGTCGCCATGATCGTAGAACCTTGAGAGTGACCGCCCATCCATTGTATGTCGCTTGCCAAGTGGTTCTGAGATGTCGGCGCTGACCGGATTGTGAAAGAGTCTCTCTAGGGGCACAGGTAAGCGGGTAATGGGAAGAATGTGGAAGAGTGGAAAGTACACAAGCACGCAAGTGCTCGCAAAGTTCGATCGAGGCATCAAGGGCACATAAGTGCTCGAAATAGAGATTTCCTAGACGGTCAACCTCCAGGTCGCCCTTCTCCTACACGCTGATACTGTCCCGCTTATGCTGTCTTACGCCAAGGATTAGTACATTGTGTCCGCAACGGTGTAGTTGGGTGCCGAAATTCGCTTTAAATCCTGGTCTGCAGACGACTGACGTATTCCACCAAGCAATACGTCTGAGACTGGGCGGGCAGGTCATGCAATTTCTGGCTCCCACAATACTGCACTGCCTTAACATAGCGACGAAGATGTACCAAGACGTAATACATGGGCGGTTGTGGCAGTTATGCCCGAGGATATGCTGCTTCGATCAAACACGTGCACTAATACTCGCACTCGGAACTTCAAATCACCAAACAAAATAAATGCAGATACTGAATACTATAGCGAATTAACCATAAGCCCGCGTCGAATTGGCTTCGCATTTGAAGCATTGTTGCTGCTGCACATGCATTCTTCTACGCCGCCACCTGCAGGATCCATGTAGTGTGCGTTGAATTTTGGAACTCGTGCCAACAGGCCGCTTTGACCTTTCGAGCCTTGCAAAATCTTATTGCACGTCAAGCGATCAGCTCGCGAATTTTCAACTGGCCGATTTTTTTATTATTGTCTATGCTTGAAAGCTGAACTGTGCCTCTTCTGCTGTACACCTCAGGGCGTCCACGGGCGCGCCTCACGTACTGACAGCGGTGTCGCAGATGCATTTGGGCTTGTGCAGTATGAGCCGACCACAATCGTAACTGGGAATTGCTAAGTTGAATTCTCCACCAAATGGGCTACGGTGAGCCGTCACGGATAGTTCCGGTTAAGAAGAACATGTCAAAGCATAAGCGCTTTGTAGACTTGATTGAAATGCAATGCTTGTAGATAACAGCGAGCGTTTTGAGCGACGAAACAAACGAAGATCTGGGTATACCTAGCAACCCAAAGACTGATACCAGGATGAGAAGCCGCCATGAAGGAAACTCTAGTGAAATACTCGCACCCCGACTAGCAGTACATGTCTGCCATCAATTGTGATGCCTATCATCCCTGGGTTGCGGCACTCCCCGCCGGCGGACTGCAACCACAGCATCCTCTCTTGAGCAAGTTCCTGCACGACTTTTAGCATCTGACTGTGACCATCTCGAATGCAATGAAAGAACTGTCGCCCCGTGCAGCGTGGCAAGCGTTGGCTTATTTATGACACGTGTCATAGTGTCGATGCAGAAGGGAACGAGAAGATCACGGGACACTACTTACTGGGACATGAGACCGCAGTTGGTTTGCATTGCGCAGCTGGTGAATCGGGAGGTTAGCCTTCTCGATTGAATCCCGAACAGGGTCGAAATATGTAATACTCACCCACAGGCTCCCCCCATGGCAGGGTCTTCGTGTTCAATGCTGTTAATCAGGGACTTAGGATCGGCAGGTGACGGCGCGGCCGACACAAAAGCAGCAAGACCAGCAAGCGCCAAAGAGGCAAATGTCAAGAACTGCATGTTGATGATGTTGACTAAGAATTCTCGGAAGAATTGTGTTGCAAATCGCGCTGTCTGGGTAGCAATGCAGGGGAGAGAGTATGAATGATGTGTGATGCGCGGAACATCAATTTCATCCTTGGAACCTCGCCGGCTCTTTATATCTTCTGAGAGCGCATGTAGCACCAAAATAGACATGCCTGCATTCTCTGAATGCGTGATAATGACGATGAGCGAGAGTTGGGTTGTGGCCGACCCGCTGGTCGACGGCCTGGGAGTCTTCCATCGTTAAGCTGACACGCTGGTCCGCTGCAGGGTGGCCTCCTGCAGCGGATCGTACTTAATGCTGCTCGAACACTACAGAGAGCTCCAAGGAATATCATCCTGATAGAGGCCAGTCCACAAACCGAACCTCCCTGACATCAGATCTCAGAATACTTCAATCTCTTGGCTGAGGCTCGGCAGCTGACACCACCCTCGAAGCCGCATGGCCCTGCTTACATCTCCTTTAGCGGGCCGACGAGTGTGGAAACAAACTGTGAGGCTTATTAGGAAAGAAAAGCAAGGTCTAAACAGACTGTTTAGAACGTGAATTGATGTTATTTTGTGAAGTGTATATGTATGAAGTTAAAAGGTGCGCTTTGTTTATGAGCTTTTAGAGCGCCGTTTATAGTGCTGGTTTTGGCAGGGTTAGGGTCATAGGTGCATGGTTTCTACACACCCTCTAGCTATAAGTTAGCTGTAGGGAAACTACCCCTTACTTAACTTTCTTTTCTCTACCCTATACTTAACTTTTTGTTACTGATTTTACCTGCGTGTTGCCTGAGTTCTTTTGAGCTTTTTGACGATGGCTGACGAGCCTAAGAACGGTCTTACGGACCTCCCCCAGCCTCCTGGCGATATTTAGATGCCTTTTACTCGTAAGCTTTTGGCTAATCTTTCTAAGCGCTCGGCGTCTGATATGGCTTGTACCACGCCTTGTATTAACTGTATCTAAAGCGCTTGCAGTGGAAAAGGCGACGGAATCTGTTTTAATAAGTCTAAGAAGGCCAATGATAAGCGCTATATTAAGCGCTGCGATTACTGTAATGAGAATTTGCGTGCCTATGCTTTTGTTCTTAAGGTTTTTTTGCTTATCGCCCACTTTATTCAGCGTAAGCGATTAGCTTTTCTAAATGTTTGTGGTTGTGTTAAGGAGCAGCAGCGCTAGATATAAGAGGATAAGATTGTTGATGTAATTGAGAAGGCGCGTAGAAAATGCGTTTTTGAGCGCAATTACTCTAATATCAAGGCTTTTGCAACTTGTATAAAAAAGGCTTATATAGCTTAAAAGGTCTTAATAGAGCTGTTTAAGGGCAATTGTTATAATAATCTTAAGTGTAAAATTAAGCGCGGCAATGTGGCCTTTTAAAAGAATGCTTTTAAGCTAAAGCGCGCTTAAAAGGGTATTTTTGCAGCTTAGTCTAATGTGAACTTATAGGAGAAAAAGCATACTAAGACTTTGGCTAAGCTTGGCAAAGCTTTAGATAAGGTTTTTTTTAAGCTTTAGGCGTTTTAAATAATATGTTTTATACTTAGATATTATGGTTATAAATGCTTGGATTAGCGGTTTTAAGCGTTAAAGTATCTTGATAAATATTAGCAAAGAAAATAAGCGGTTTATTTAGCTAATTTTGAAAGTTTATAAGATTGTAACTATGCTGTGTTTAGCTTTTATAGCGTGCTAGGTAAGCAATGTTTTAATAGATAATTTATAATTCTAACTTTTTTTTTATATTCTATAGGTTTATTATTGCTTTGAAATGCTTAAATAAAGCTTATGCTAAAGGTTTTATAAGCTTATTTATGGGTATTTAGTTTATTGCAAGATACGTGACTTTGAAGCTTTCTTTTTAATACTCTTGCTTTAGTTATATTTCTTATATATTAATATGCTTGAGTTTTATTGTAAGCCTTTGATTATCTGAAATAATAAGCTTTATAGTTTGGAGGTTGTCTGAATAAACATTCTAGGGCTGCGCAAGGTTTAGTTGTATGTCCCTAAATAGTCTTTTCAGTGCCATGGTCTCTTTTGCTGTTAATTTAAGGATAAGTATTTTTGTTTTGGTTGTTAAGGTTAAAATAGTTGCTTGTTTAGAGGCCTTCTAGTTAATAGGTCCATTAAAAAGGAGTATGATATACTCTTGGGAGGACTTTTAATCTTTAGAGTTGTTTGTAAATAAGGCGTTTTTTGCAATAAGCAGAGCTTATGCTTTGTTGTTCTGGGCGCTATATTGGATAGCTAGAAATTTTGTTTTAAATAGGTATTGTATTACTTTGTTGGCTGCCTTAAGGTGTTTTAGATTGGGGTTTGTAAGGAAATATAATAAATATGCGTATGCAAAGGCTATATCTAGGCGCATTATAATGGCAGTGTATAAAATAAATTTGATTTTTTGTTGGTATGTATGTATTTTCTTTCTTATAGCTTGGCCTTTATATTTTAAGAGCTCTTAAAAGGCTAAAGGAGTATATAGGAGAACTTTTAAATTGTTTAAAAGGCTAAATTTAGACGTAATTTTATTAATATAAGAGTTGTATATTAGGTTGATTATGCGGCTTAAATAATCTTTTTGGATATGTATTTTAAAGAATTATTTAGCGTCTTCTAAGGAGATAATTTTGTACTTGCTGAATAGCTTTTTTTAGATGTTCTGTGCTTTTTTTGCCCTGTTTTAAGAGTAGATTAAGAGTATATTATCTATATAAAAGAGGATGAAGATGCTTTGTTTTTTGCTTATATATAAGTAAGGTTTTTTAAGTAAGGCTATAAGGCTTAGTTTAGTTAATGTTGCTAATAGGTTTTTATATTATAGCAAAAGAGAGTTTCTTAGTTTGTATAAAGCGTGTTTTAGCTATCTATATATTTTAGGCTCTTTAAATCTAGCAGAAAGTTTTATGAAAACAAAGGTTTGGGTTTTATAATGGGCGTTTAGGAACGCAGTTTTAATATTTATTAAGTTAATTTTAAGGTTAAAATGGGTTGTAATAGTTATAAGTATGCGAAAGGAATGAGTAGCAAGTATAGCTGCATATATGTTTTTTAGACTGGGTTTTTAAAGGTCTCTCCTAATATAGATCCGCGCCTTATATAAAATAACATTGCTATTTTTATCAAGCTTGTATCTATATACCTATTTTAGAGGGAGAAGTATTATTGTTAATCTTTCTCTTTTGAGAGTGTGCTAGACATTTAGTTTTAAAAGCGTTTACATTTTCTTATGCATAGCTTTAAGCTAGTGCTTTTTGTATTGGGACTTTTAAGCGTTGTTCTAGCTCTTTGGTTTTAGTAGAAAGTTTATATAGTGTATTAGGTTGTATTGTCTTTAAGGGTTTCCCTTAGGAGCTCTAGACTTTTCTTTTGCAAAGTATAAGGCTCTTTTGCGTTTAATAGATGCTTCGTTTACTACTGCACTAAATACGCAATGCATGGTTTAATAGCAATAATTAGCGCTTAAAATCGGCCTTTTAAGCTAATTAGGCAGAAAGGTGGTTAGGAAATTTAATTAGTGCATTTTGTTAACCTTTTTTATAAAAGCAGTCGCATATATATACTTTGCCTTTAAAGCTTGCTTAATTTTCTCTAATTTCTATAGCGGTTAGGTTAGCTTGTTTAAAGCGCCTTAGCTCTAAGTAGCAGGGTAGCGCATATTTTGCGCAGCATAAACGTTTTCAACAGTCTTTTTAAGCTTTTTTTTAAGTAAGCTAATGTTTTAAATATTATGCTCTAGAGAGCTGATATTTTAAGCATTATATTCCAAAGTATCTAATAAGGTTAGAAGTCTTTATCCTATGCGCTATTATTTTAAACTGCTTAGTAAAGGCAGTCTAAATGCGCTATTTTAATTATTTATCCTTAAGTTTTAATTTAGTAAACTATCTAGATCTTTCCTTAAAGCTATGTCTTGGTTATTTTAACCGCTTTTAATATATAGCAGCGGGCTTGTTGCTATTGTGATGCAATTAAGGATTTCCTTTATTTTAACAATTTTAAGCAGAATAACCTCTAGGTTAGCCTTAGAAAGGCTATCCTAAGCCTCTTTCTCTTTTAGGGTATAAAATTGGGTTTTATTAAAAAAGACGTTACACATTGTTATTACTTTTTTAAGCTTGGGAATCCATATGCGATAAATTTTTATAAAGACATAGCCAACTAAATAGCCTATATGGGCCTTAGACTGGGTCTTTATATTACATCTTACATTGCCTATTTTATGCTCTCCTCTAAGAACATAGGCACAGCAGCCATAGACATATATATTGCTCTAATCTAGGCGCAGATTCTTATATAGCTTGTGTATTTGCGCTAGCTTATACCACCAAAAATGCTGGCTAAACTACTCTAGCAAAACTTAATTTAGTAAATAACCGTTTCTATATATTAATAGGCACCTATTAAACAGCTAGATCTTAGCGCATATAAATTCCAGCCATAATTTTGCTAGCAATTTTAATCCCAGTTGCAAAGCCAAAGCCTTTTTAATAGCACCTTTTCCTACTTGTTCAACGCCTCTATTAAGCTCTTTAATACACAGTAATACAACTTTAACGTTAATCCTACTTTCTGCATACTATCTTATATATGCCATTATATACTTTATTTTAATAACGGCAGCTTTAGCATCTTAGCAAATTTTACAGATCCGCAGTTTAAAATAATAGTTTACACATGCCTTATAATTCTATAGCGCTAAGAAAACCAGTTTCTAACCCTTCTTTATAAGGTTCATTATAGCTAGTTTGCTGCTGAACTTATTTTTATAAATAAGCGCATACTTTGCTTTATTATACGCTTTATTATAGACGAAAAAGTCTCATAATATCCTTTAAAAGAATCTTAAGCTTGCTTATTTAAAAGGTTCTTAGTATATATTCTAAGTAATTATAGCATTTATACAAAACTTGCATTTTATATATCTTATTTTATTAATTTTAACGCCTCAAACTATCAAAACTAAGAGCTGCAGCGCCTTTAGTCCTAAGTGCCCTGATTAAAAGTGCCAAAGGTGCTTTAAATCGTCTCTTATGCGCACGTTTTATTGATTAACGCTGTCAAAGTCGCTTATGGTAGGCAGTGTAATAATTTCATCAAAAAAAAATTAAAGCTTTAAATAAAACAAAATAAGCTTATATTTAAAAAAAACCAAATTAAACTTCCTAACTAACTTGGCAAGAATCACATTCTCTTTCATCGTTCCATAGCGCATAATACAATTAAAACTACAATACCACATCTTCGCATTAGTTAAACAAGCTTTAAAAACAATATTTAAATAGAAACCTTCAACCACTGCCACGTCTAATAGGATTAAGTTTAGCGTTTGCTCTCTATCTTTGCCGTTCAAAGCTCCTTTAAAACACTTTATTCTATAGCCGATAATGAAAAGTGTTAATATACTAGCATTGACCGTATCGTTGCTATGAGAGCGCTTAAAAGAGCCGGTCTTAAGCAGGTTGATAGAGTTAACTAGGTATATAACACTATAATTATTAATAACAGTGCTATTTTAAAGAGGGTGTTTGTAAATTGAAAATAAGGTTAAATAAATGCCTGCGCTTATATTAGATACTTCTAAGTCTAAAAGATCAAGGTTGATAACTGTGCAAATTAAATGGCATATTATTATATACGTAAATAAACTATTTAAAGCTTAAAATAAAAGAAGAAGTGAAGAGTTTAGGCTTTAATATTGTTAAATGGGTAGAATGCTCTAGACTGTTTATTTAAAGAGTTTTCCCCTTTTGATTTAGTTAAGGGTAGCCACTTAAGCTTAATAAGGTTTTTTTTAAAAGCTTTATATTAAGGGTTTTTATGCAAGATAGTTTTAATTTAAGCAGTGGTTACACTGTCGAGTATTCTATTAAACCTGTCTTTAGCTCTTTGTTTTCTAGTATAGGCATAGTAAAGAATATTGCACTTAGTTAGGGGCCAACTATGTATTATTTCTTTGTCCAAGAGGCAAAGGCAGAAGTGCTTTAAACTAGCGTTCTAGTTTCTTTGACGTTTATTTCCGCTTATCTTAGGCGCTGGCAAATGGGAAAATACTTTAGAAGGGTCGTTTTCTCCTAGGGTAGCGAAGATCTTTTAACTGCTATGTTTGTAATTTAATTTGTTGTAATAGAGAAGGGCTGAGAATGTATTTATAAGCTTGTCGAGGGATTTGATTGGTTTTTTTAAAGCATCTTTTTTAATTAGTTTTTAAAGCTATTAATTGCCTCAACTAAGCGCAAGCCTTTTGAAGATTGCCTAAAAAAAATCTTACGCCCTAAGAAAGCCCTTAATTTTGGAAATTTTATACGCTTATGCCTAGATATAAACGGCTTTAAATTCCCTAATCTAAGTTAATGCTTTAATTCCCTTATCTTAAGCCTTTTAAAGATGATTATAGTACTAAAGGCGTATAATATTGCTGATTATAGCGTTGGTTAATCTAAAGTCCGCCTTTAGGTTTCAGACAAATTACTGTATTGATAAGTTTTTTTAAAGCTTTATTTCTATAGTATACGTATTAATAAAGTCTTTTTAAACTATCTTATTAATCTACGTCTAGATTCTATTAAGGTCTGCCTTCTTAATCTTGCATTCTTACAAATAATATATATATACCACATCTAATTAATCGCTAAAAAAGGGTTTATAGTCGCCTAGATCCCATAATCCTTATATATCGCATTCTTACTCAGAAAAGCGCTCCCAACATTCCTTTTTCTCTACGTTTCTTGCTTTGCGCCTAAATTTATAATTATCAGCCTAATCGTTGTAATAATCCTCCTCGTTTTAGTTATAAAGCGCTGCGTTTAGCGCTTTTAAATCTACTAAATGCCAGACTTAGGCTATTTGGCAGTGCGCTTTTAAGTGCTAAAACTATTCTAAAAAAGTATATCAGTTTATGCACTTAACAAAGGCATTAAGCTTATTATCGGCTATTTTAAGCATAATTGTAAATAAATAGAATAGGGTGTTTTTGCCCTTAGAAATCAAAAAACAAAGTAGGAAAAGGTTTGTTTTAGCCTTATACGCAGTTAGGAAAAGATTCCTAGGTTGCTTGCCAGGCTTATAACTATAGAAATAAACTATAAGGCTTATTAGAAAAGAAAAGCAAGGTTTAAATAGACTGTTTAAAACGTGAATTAATATTATTCTATAAAGTGTATATATATGAAGTTAAAAGGTGCGCTCTATTTATAAGCTTTTAAAGCGCTATTTATAGTGCTGGTTTTGGCAGGGTTAGGGTTATAGGTGCATGGTTTCCACAACGAGTCCTGAGACCCCTTCAAAGACTGGACTGCAAACTAGAGCAATACAGCAGACTTCCCACGCCAAGAAATAAGCAGTCAGGCTCATGGCTTGCCCACCTGCAAGCCACTGATCCGCCAAATAGACTTTGTCCGACAGCTCGGACCATATCACGGCCGTCAATGGGCCAGACCAGGAATATTATGATTTCAGCCACACTGTTACATGTTTTTATTTATTCAATTCTGTTCTTGTTTCATATCTCGAAACAGATCTACGTTGGCCCAGAACTCGGCCCCATCCACATGAACCGTCAAATAGTGAATTGCATGTTCGCGAGCTCGAGTCTGCCGATGGATCTCTGGGCTTCCAATACTACAGCCGGTAGCCATCGAGCACGGGAGGGCCCAGCGATTTCTTTTGACTGTTGCACTGTCCTGTACCTACATATGTATGTAGATCCATCGGCGTCCCTGGCTCCGTTGCAGCAGATTGCAGGCCTTGAGCATTGCATTTACGAATGATCATTGTTTAGGAAGACCACGAATCAACTCTCAGATGCTTGTTCCGACAATATATCAAACGAATTAATGTCCTTGCGCCCACATTCACCGACGCCGTGAACAAATCAGGGTAAGGGCAATAGCATGGCAATCCTGCCTTAATTGCTACTGCTCCACCATCATTCGTCACAACCCAAACACTTACGGCTGTGTTCGTTCCTGGTCATAGGGGCAGTCGCCTACTGAGTGGGATCCGTCATCAACCTGGACCGAAGTCCATCACATGCAACACAGAGCAGATTGCTACGTTGCCGGTGTTTGAGTCCCCTTCTCCCAAAGGCCATAAGCTCTACGAAATCATGTTGAAATCCATGGATATTTCAAACTTAGGAAAGGCTCCACAGTCTGCCAAGTTGCAGGCGATGTCTGGTTACTTGATGGTGTTTCTGAGTTCTCTCGCCGTGTTGGGGAGGATACAGTTCTGCTGCTGCCGCAAAGCCCAGCACCACGAGATGAGACCCTCTGCTCGATCATCACTGCCCTTTCCGTAGGCATTGAGCCTCTTGAACTTACTCTCCAGCTCGCTTCTTGTGAGCGTATTACCCGGGTCGCCCTTTGGCTCGTCGCAAATGCCCTTCACGGATCCACCATCCTTTAATCCGATCTGGACCCGGCCGAGCCATTGCTTCGGGTATGCTGCATCGACTTCTGGATCCAGAGCCATGCTGATGCAGTCTCTGAACTGCAAGACATCCGGATCCTGGAGCGCAGAATACGCAAAGTCTACAAGGCTCGCACTGCCCTTTAGGGCAATCAGAGCAAGCGTCGTCTTCATACTGAACTTGGCAGCGTGGATTGTTTCCGGTGGAGGTCCAGCATCAACGGGGCCGAGGACATCTATTGCTCCCTGATGCACGTGCGCCACGACGCTGTTGATCTCGGTCATGGGGTCTTTGATGCCTGTCCTATCAATAGCATCAAGCAGAGCATCGGCAGCAGGATGCGTGTGCCGGCAACAGGCGTGAAACTTGAAGCTCGTCTCGAGTACCGCCCACCTCTCTCCCAGCCGGTCGGTCAAGCGGCCGGCGTCGGCGTCGTCCCTGGTCAAGCCCTTGATCAGACCGGCGCCTCCTTCAATAACGTCGTGCGCGCCTTTCAGGCCATCTCTTGTCATGTACGCGCTCAGCAGGCCGTTGCTGGCTGCATGGGCGCAGTGCAGCTGTTTGCTGTCGCCCGCGCCACTGCGGATAAACTCCCAGAGCCCACTGGTCTGCGTGCCTGCCGTGCCTAGGGTAGAGACCATTTGCTCGTAGCTGAAGCCAAGCAGCTTTGCGACCGCCAGAGCGGCGGCCACTGTGCCCACGGTGGAGGTCGTGTGGAAGACGCGGTAGTGAGACCGGCCCAAGGACTCCGCGATCCTGATGCCCGCCTCGTAGCCCGCGATGCTTGCCAGTAGCATCTCAGCGCCGGATTTTCCACTGTCCTGGGCTGCTGCCAACACCGCCGGGAAGATGACGCTGTCTCCATCAGCAACCTTGCAATTTCACGGCGGTCAGCGGTTCCGAGTAACACTCACGTTGCGGGATGCATCACCGAGCTGTTGTGCAAGTCGTCTTGCTCTAGAAGGTGACTTGATGCAGCGTTGACCCAGGCGGCAAAGTAGGGACTTGACCTGTGACCATTGACGAGGATCTGCGCTGACCCATCACTAGGCCCCATCTGCCTTGCTAGATTCTCAAAGATTGGTATAGGATGTGTGCCGGCAGAGGCGAGCGCCGAAGCAAGCCAGTCCAGGAACAGGTCTTCGATTCGGAGCCATACTACCTCGGGAATGCTACGCGCTGTCAAATCCTCTGAAATATATCGAAGCAGGCCCGCGGTGTTCGTGGAAGTCGCCATGGCGAAGAGTGTAGTGCAAGAATGTGCTAAATTTGCACAGCAAGTTATTCCTGTTCTGCAGTACTGAGGTTGAGCGTCGTGCAGAGCCCTGAAGGTCTGTAGCGAGCACGGTAGAATGTCTCGGTTGTTCCCCCCCGCTGGGTATGCGGGGTGAAGCGACCGTGGTTCATACCGCAGTGGGGATCATATAGCCTACTTACTGTAGTATCTAGGTACCCTCGTACTGAGGCTGCTCGCCACTGTCATATCCGCCTTTAGGACAAAGTGGAGGAATGTCGGAGACAGCCACCCTGAGCTCGATTAAAGCCGACCCGCGCTGTAGATGTACAAACATCCCACAGATTTGCGTCGCCTACAAAAAGGAAACCTAGGGGGTCATCCTTTTCCCCGATAAGGGCTTGAGGAAATAGTATTCCAGTAAGTCACCGGCTGCAGGCTTCGGGTTCACTTTCGAAATGTCCTTTCTTCATCGAGTCCTGGCTATTTTTGGAATCGATACATCATTTTAGCCACCACCTGGGACTGAGCGGCACCTCCATCCCCTGTGGCGGCCTCCAGGGCTGATTGGCCTGGGACGAGTTCGTGGGGGCGGATGTTGTATTCCCTGGCTAGAGCTGAGCTTGGCATAGAGCAGAGCTAGCCATGCAGGGCGGCATCTCAGGCTCTCAGCTTGGACTTCTGGGGGCCGTTTGGATCTGGAGATGGCGTAATGATCTTGTATGGTGCGCCACTGCGCTGTCTGCTTCGATGGCGCGCCTGATACTTGTGCATGTCAGCGCTCTCAGGTTTTGCTGCATATCCGCCGATCTTCTGCCTTTCTGACGACGATTGTTCCGCCGACAGGATTTGATGGGATCAGCTTTTCCCGGCAGGCCGCAGAGGTCTCAGTAGAGCCGCACGTCAACAATTGAGGGACCAGTCATGTCTTGAACCGACAAAGTGGTGGTGGCAGAGTGTACCCAGGGTACTCTGCAATTGGGCGTGGCTCTCAGTGGGTGTCAAGCTGTCAGCGCGGCGGGCCGGTGTGTTGTATCTTACATGCATTCAGCGTGGTGTCGCCAATGATACAGGAGGTCAACAAAAGCCACATGGATAAATAAATTTTGGAAGGATTCCCATGTGGTTACTGTGCAGCAATGGTATGTGGGCGCCTGACCAGCTATCCCGGGGTACCAGATGAATCGTTGTTCAACAGTTCCTCACAAGATGCAGTTATAAGAATCGCTCTGTTCTCTCACTATTGCTTCCGTGGGAGTTGGCTCGTCCTAAGACCTTGAGATAGATGACGTGTCAAGACCCGACGACAAGTGTTGAAATAGACACCCGATACCCTTTGAGGTTTTTTCCCCCTCCCACACCAAGTGAGACCCAAGAATGGCACCGCAGCATGCGTCGTGGTTCCGCTATTCCCTCGAGCGTCCATATCCATTCCGCTGGTTTACCCCAGTCTTTACCTCCACGGCGACAGCAGCCGCAATCTTGTTCACGTTCATCAATATTGCAGCCGACGGATATATCCAGAAAGTCATCTATACCACGAATCCTAATTCTACACTGACTGAGCACCATTGGTATATGAACGCACCGTGGTCATGGATCAGCACCGCCCAGTTCTCGTGCCAGTCACCAGGCATCTCTATCGGGAGCCCCTACTATACATCCAACCAGGAGACGGCGTCTTACACTGTGACGAATATGAACACCACCTTAGGGCCCGGCGAGGCGGCCTTATATGCCGGACTTGATGCCGAGTCGCTCGGTATCACTACATACATGAACAACACTCTTCGTGACTGCACGATGAGCGACATGCAGGTCATCTTCACATCTCAACAGCAAGCAAGCTCAGCGACACTTCAGATACAGGTGAGTCCGGTGCGAAAATACAGTTAGTGCTCTTGTGACTGAAGGGAAAAGCTCACACCCCACAGACCGGGCCGGTCTATTGCTATATCGACGCGGGAGCGCACATTGAGATCACTATTCAGCAGTCTTTTAGTGGAACAGAGTTTCTGTTTGAGCAGCGCTCAAGCATGAGCCAATATCTGGTATACAATTTTATGTAAGCTTGATGCTAAGTTGCAGTCATGAACATTTTTCCGTGCCACTGAGGGCAGGGTGCTGACGATGCTACGTGGACGAAGGCAGCAGAGCTACAACACTCTCATGGACACGATCCATAGCATGAATAGCACGGAGGGTTACTCTGGGACTACTCTAGGTGCGCTACGATACGAACGATAAAACGCGAATACCCACTGACTATGTTCCATATTAGCTCTTCACAGGACAGGGACCGCGGACATCACTTCAGATGACTTCTTCTCTGTGTCTATATCAAGTCCGGGAGCAAGCGGAAGCCTGCTTGACTCTGGAGATAATTCGACAACCAAGGATTCATTTGCCCTAGCACAAGCCGAGCCTGCTGATTTAGCAAGACTTCTCGACGTCTTGGCGAAATCATATTATTCGACCGTCATGTGGGATCTCAATTTTGACAGCAACAACGCATTTGCGAATCGGGCAGAAACACAATATCTTCAAAGTACTATCAACGCTGCCAGTGGAACCAACCCGATTGGCAACCTTTCCATACTAGGCTCGCCGGACCTACAGGGAGGCTCCCCACAGTTCAGCCTCCAGTACATCTGCTCCGTTCCGCGCAAGAAGGACACAGGATCCTTGATCATCTCAGTAATGGTGTCGAACATCGTGCTGCTGTCCGCCTTCTGGAAGATATTCGACTGGATCACAAGCAGATACCTCAGGTCTTGTGACCCGAGTTGGAACGTCTGTCCTGGGTGTCTCGGACACAACGCCAGGAACAACACAAGAATGCAAGTGTGGCGTTTGGATCAAGACCCACTCTGCCAAAACGTCGAGCCGGACCAAAATACTTTGCATTCTCAGTCGGCGAGTCCAGATCTCTGCAAGGGCAAGGGGGAGAGCAAAGAATCGATCAAAGACTGGAGCTCACAGTGTACAATCAGGACCCTAAGCGAGATAAGCGTCGAGTCTGGGAAGATTACTGCCGGGGAGTATCTCGCGCTTCCCTGAAAGGCTCGTGACTGGAATGAAACGTAGGCAGAAATCTAGAATAGGAAGAATACGTCAAAGCAAACTAAATCGAATTTCTATACAATGCTTTCTTCATGCCTTGCCAGAGGCCGACAACCCCTTGTCCAACAACGTGATGCTGACTATGTGATCATGTCCATTATAAACTCTCAATCTATCTCTAAACAAGATTGGCTCTCTTGTGGAGCCTTCCGACCAATCATGAAGACTGGCGGAGTTTCGACTTTCGGCAGACCGCGCTGCTCAACGTCTGAATGCTGCCGCTGCTCAGCAGTTCAAGCACCTGCATGCTCGCCTCGTACTCCCTGGCAATGAAATTGCGGATTTCGATGGCGGTTAAAGAATCCAGCGGGTAGTGACTCAGGGTCCTCGTTACGTCGAGATCATCTGGGTCCATCATGATCACCTGCGCGATCTTGGCGACAAGGCCCCGGCAGACGACATCTTCGGCCTCGGCCTCGCTCAAAGAGGGGCTGAGGGCGACCACCATATCGACACCGCTGTCTGCACCAGACTCTGTAGCCGCGTTGTCGACTAGCTGTGAGAACTTGGCGTCGTTTGCCCAGAAAGGCAGAGACCCATTGCTTTTACCTGCTCCGCCGGTGCTCATACCGACACCCGTGATAACGTGGTGCTGGCAAGAGGCAGTCTGTCCCGTCACGGCTGCGTGCAACAAGGCCAGAACTTCGGACTCGCAGATTGTGTTTTCAGCATCCCCGCCTAGGTTCCGCAGGACTTCGGCTGCACGTTGCGCCCCTCCTTCGCCGTCGGCAAGATATCCTGCGTCTGAAACCGCGGCCAAAGCGAGAGACGCGGCGACCAAATTCTGGGATAGCCGGTGTTGAACTAAGGCGTCCAGGAAGGTATTTGCGGCTGCATAGGCTGCCTGCCCCCGATTTCCAACTACGGCGGAAACCGAAGACATGACAACGAAGAAGTCGAGCTTGTCCTCAACGTCTGTTGGGGTATCACCACTTCTGCCATCGAACGCCCTGTGGAGGTTCCATGCCCCCTTTGTTTTGGACTCTATGACAGTTGTGTACTCCTCGTGTGTCATCTTCTCGAAGAGCACGTCCCGAAGGACCATAGCGCTGTGTACGACGCCGCGTACAGGGGGGAGGATGGCAACGCCTGTGATCCACTTCAAAAGTGCGGCCACACTGGACTCGTTGGCAATGTCACACTGCTGAACAAGAACCCGAGCGCCGGCGGCTTCAGCCTCCTGCATGAGCTTGCTCACTGCTGGTGTCACCTCCGCACGTCTCGATATCAAAACGATAGTCCTTGCGCCGTGATCAATCATCCACTTGGCCATACTGCGCCCCAAGCCACCGGTGCCTCCGACGATGAGGTAAGTAGCATCGGCCTTGAGGATCTTTTTGAATGCTGGGTCTTCACGTGGCGGTGCCATGATAACGTCGTCCGCCCTAGGTACGAGGACACACTTGCTGAAACTGTGCTCGGAACTCATCATCTTGCTCAAGGCTTCATGTGCCTGTGAGAAGGGGAATGTCTCCAGACCACCGATGGAGACAAGCTTGCTTCGTTTCAATAGATCTGCTACCTTGGCAACGACCTGGCCAAGAATCCGTGGTCTTTGTGAAGCCAGTGCCAGCATGTCGACAGTGATATGAGTGGCATTTTGTGGTGCCCTCGCTTTGTCGAGGAAGGAAGACGGTCGCACTTCTTGGAGATGCCGACGTTTCGATCGGCTGTCCTGTTCATGAATGTGCGAGTAGCTTTCTTGAACCCGCACCAAGAAGCCGAACTGAGACAGGCAGTACTTCCAAAGCCTCCCTAGGTGAGACTGGTCTTGCCTGGAGGGGGACAAGTCTAGGAGGACGTCAACTCCAGCTCCGTTAGTTGCTTTCATGACAGCGTTGTAGATCTCATGAGCCGTCGCCTCATGGTCGTCACTGCCCCCTCGCGCAACTAGCACGCGGTCGTGGTCTAATTGGCCTGGGTGGCGCTCAAGGATCATGGCCTTCTCCTCGGGAGTATCAGCGACGACATGGACGACCGCAGAGTTCGCGAGTGACAGGCTGATGGCGGCCTGTCCGACCGCGTCAGAGCCGCAGGTAATGAGGACCGTCTGGCCTGCCTCCAACCGTGCCTGTTCTACGAGGCTGTAGTAGGCCGTACAGTAGGCTAGAGGCATAGCCGCTGCCTGCTCGAATGGCATCATCGGAGTTGATGAGCCGACCTCTCGCTCGAGTCTGAGAGCCATAGAGCCTTGAGCGCGTGCAACGCTTCCAAAAGCTCCCGGGACCTTCTTGGTCACGGCGGTGGTGAGACAGGCAATGGGAGAGCCTATTTGGAGGCCGGAATCGCGAAGCCCGGATCCCACTCTGGTCACTACGCCGGAAGCTTCGAGCCCAGTGGCCAAGGACAAGCACTCTGTGCTCACGGAGATCGCATCGTCCCTGTTGACGGCGACTGCCTTGACCTCGAACTCGAACTCATCGTCCTCGAGTGGTAAACTCGCATAGGTAGCGTCCTCGATTAGATGTACTCCCTGAACGACGGTGTTGCCGCTATGGATGCGAGATGACACGGCGGTCTCGAGTACTAGTTTCAGAGACCGACCTCCTGAGGTTACTTGCTCGTAGGGCTGAAGTTCCAAAGCGTGGGGATTGGTATCTCGGTGAACAAACTCGTTCATTTCCACATCGTCGACGACTCGAGGAACCAGAAGCTGGCCGGATTTGTAGACAAACTCCATAGCATTGTCCCGAGGCCCAGAGCTGCCGAAGCCGACGGCGAGCACCTTCGAGACGACGTCTGACATCTCTTCGTGACAATTTCTCGGGTCGAAATCCCGCTCAAGGTCCAGATGTGCAAAAGGCATCATCGTCTCTGAGCGGATGGTCCTGCTGAGACCACTGACCATGTTGTAGCTTGGTGAGGTCGCTTCGTGGTAGGCGCCGCGAGTCACCCACAAGATCCGATCAGCACTGCTCACCAGTGCCTTGAGAATTTCGAATTCATTGTCTCTGATCTCAAGCAAAAGAGGCTGGTCGATCTCTGTGAGGACTATGCAAGTTTTGCCTGACACTCTCGACCCAATGTGCTCAAAACTGTTTTCTGGGGAATACTCGAAGAGGCGGCCCTCGATCTCCGGTCGACTCGAAGTCACAGACTCTAGCCGATCTGCCAGCTCAGCTGCTATTGAACACGACAGACTGTCGGAGCCTCCACAGATGATCGTGACCTGAGAGTTATGCAAGGTACCGCTGAGTGCTTCCGAGACAGTGTCATCCTGGTGATCAATGGGCTCCCAGTCGTATTTGTAACAGAGCTGACGAGGATTAGAGCCATCTTCATCTGATCCCGAGGGAGTCTCATCGAGTATTGGGGACACAACGAGCCCATTAATAGAGACTATAGTCTCGGCGGGATCTTCAGGTCCTTTGGCAGTGGTTGTGATGATGTCGACGCTCGTTGATCGAGGGGTTGGACCTTCAAAGTGCGCACTACAGTATGTCTTCAGGCTGGCATCTCTCGGGTAGGACGTGGTGCTGGGAGCGATCGTCATGTGCTTTATCGATGTTGGTAGGTAGACGGTGTCTTTTGGCGCCGTGGCGCCCTCGTTACGCAGAATTGGCCAATACATGTCGATGATTGACTCAAGAACCGTTGGATGTGAAACCGTGCTCGTGTCATCGTCACCATCCAGGCTCCGAGAGACCTCTCCAACGACGAAATCGTTGGCAACAACGCATTCTCGGATGCCTTGGAACGATGGCCCGTATTCGACACCGAGCTTCTCAGACAGATCGGTATAGATGGTTGACATGTCTGTAGAGTTGACGTGAATAGCATCATCTCTCTGAGTCGCAAGGGATGCAGAGTCGATGATGTTCAGATTTGTCGTGGCGCGCATTGTGCCGGGGCATCTCGCCCTCACAAGTCCTGCACAGTGTTGAGTCCACTCTGCGCCAGCAGACCAGGAGCAAATACGGAACTCCTCCCAATCTCCGCTGGAGGCCGGGTCATGGCGACTGCTGAGAGAAATGCTCAGCTCCACGTTTGCATTGCCGTCTACCATATCGGCCGAGAATACTAGTGGTTTCACGACGTCGATGTCCTTCAGTTCCACTTCGATTTGGGCCGAGCTGTCCCTCGAGGCACGTTGGATCGCTGCCTCAGCAGCCATCGCGACGAAGCCGCCTAGGGGAAACATTGCAACGCCCTGGATGCGATGGTGTCTCAGCCAAGGCAGGTCATCCAGTGAGATGATGTTCCGCCACGTGGGGTTCGTACTCGTTGAGTAGATAGCCTCGATTCCGATCAGCTCACTCCGACGAGCCGCTGAGCCTCGGCTGGTGTGCATCCGCGACAATCGTGACTCGTGCCAGTACCTGCTCTTGTGGTTCCAGGCGTAGCGTGGAAGATCGGTCAGCAGTGTTGGCCTTTCGACAATGCTACCTTGAGGTGAGTTGATGGCGTCCATCTGCACAAGACCTCCATTCGTGGTAACGGCCGCGGCGAGATCGAGTGCCGTCTCCACCGCGCTGCGTTTGCGAACCAAGACTGAGCTGTAAGAAACGTCCTTCGCCGCGCCGGCAGCCTGTAGAATCTGCTTGACCGGCCCCTGGAGCGCGGAGTGTGGTCCCAGTTCCACGAGCATGCTCGCAGATGCCTCACTCCCCGCAAAGTCCCTGACCATGGCATCGAGAGCTTGGCTGAAGCGCACGGGGCGGGTCAGGTTATCAACCCAATAGCTCGCGTCGCATTCCGAACCATCGATGAGACGTCCATGGAGCGAGGAGAAGAATTTGGTTGCTGAACCTGTTCTAGGCTGTGGCAAAGACTGCAGAGCGGCCTTGTACTCCTTGGCCACAAGGTTCATGTGATGCGAGTGATAGGCAACATCCACTTGGAGCCGCCGATTGAATGTCGTTGGCTGCCTTTCTTTGATAGTTTCTTCCAGCGCAGTGACTGCTGCTGCGTCTCCTGAGATGGTCAGGCTTGAAGGACTGTTGTAGCAGGCAATGCGGATTTGCAAGCCATCGTCGTCCAGTTCAGGTTTCGAGTTGACAGCGTCGATCAGAGGTTGGAACTCCTCCTTTGAGCCTCCGACAGCCATCATTGCGCCCTTGAGCCGAGGAAAGTCGTCTTTCAGAACAGGAATCATTCTTCCTCGGTGGTAGGCGATTGCAAGGGCTGATTCGAAAGAGATCATCCCGGCTGCATATGCTGCTCCGATTTCACCTGAGGAGTGTCCTGTAACAGCATTGGGGCGAATTCCCCACGAGTGCAGGAGGTCGACAAGACATAGTTGAACAGCCGTACACGCAGGCTGGCTGATATGTGCTTCGGAAACGCTCGAGTTGTGAGCATCCTTATATGTGAGCTCGTCAACAATGGACCACTGCGAGCCCAGCTTGCGGAGGAACCTGTCTGCGCGATCGAGAGCGGCCGTGTACACAGGGTAGCCGTTCGGCCCGTACAGCTCTCGTCCCATGGCATGCCACTGTGCACCTTGACCAGTAAATACGAATCCAATCTGAAGGTTCTGTTGCTGACCCTGGCCAACGGCTTGACTCTTGGTGTGAATCACGCCTTTACTGTTAAGCGCTTCGATAAGCTGGAACGAAGTGACCACCGGTACAGCGACACGCCATTTCAAGAGAGATCGCCGGCTCAACGTATAGCAAAGGTTGTTCAAGAGGTCAGACTGAAAGATCCTGCGAGTAAATTCGTCGTCAGCTTGAGGACAATGCCGCCAAAGGCTCGAGGAATGCCATCCTTACTCAGGTCTTTGTTCCAGGTAGATCACGAGATTCGCCATAGTAGCCTCCAACGACTGCCTGTCATTACCCGATAGTACAAACAGCTTCGGGCTACCATTCTGCGTGTTCTCCTCGGAGACGTCGGTTCTAGTGGGTCTTCTGGACATACTCGGCTTCTTGGCGGGAAAGGGGGCTTTGCCAAGGACCACACTAATACATCTATTAGCAACGTGTTGCGGTCCTCGGACTCTTGCTTTGCAAAAGGTTTCTCCATGGGGTTATAGGGCTCTGGGAGGAATGGATGATACGCACTGAGCATTGGTTCCACCAAAACCGAAGTTATTCACGCTCACGTATTTCTTGCCCTTGGGCCACGGGCGTTGTGTCTTTGGAACAGCCAGATTCCAGTCTTTCCAGGGGATTCTAGTGTTTGGGGCCTTGAAGTCGTGGTTGGGCAGGATGAACCCTCGTTCAAGCATCATCGACGCCTTGATGATCGCAGCGATGCCAGATGCCGCTTCCAGGTGACCGATGTTTGACTTGACGGACCCAATGAAGAGCGGGTCCCTGCTGGTGCGCTCGCCTCCCAAGGCACGATAAATAGCGCCAGCTTCGGTTGGGTCGCCTATCTTGGTCCCCGTGCCGTGTGCTTCAACAAACGCGCAGTCGTTCGTGTCTACGCCGGCACTGCTGTAGACCTGCTTGATGAGTGATTCTGTCATGAAGGGAGGAAAACCATCAGCCATCAGCCAGAAAGAGAGTCTGCACGACTCTGAACTTTGTCAGTTTTCACTTACCTTGCGCGTCTCCATTCGGCATGGTGATACCAGCCGTCTTGCCATCTTGATTGATACCTGTCCCAAGAATGACAGCCCGGATAGCATCCTTGTCCTGGATCGCTTGGTCGAGGGGCTTCAATACGACGATGCCACATCCTTCGCCTCTGCCGAACCCAGTGCCTCGTTCATCAAAGGCGATAGATCGGCCCGAGTCGGAGAGCAGTCTGTTGTGAAAACGTGTTAGCTGTTTGTTTTACCTCGGAATACATGAGTGAACGGTTGGTGGTAGGAACACCACGGATGCCACAAGTGGATATGAGATACGTACCGTCCTGTCGAAAATGAGATGAATGAGTCAGGCAACATGTTCAAATGACAAGCCCCCGTGATCGCGACTGAAGATTCTCCGTTACGTATGCTCTGGCACGCCGCGTGAAGCGCTACCAAGCTCGAGGAACAAGCTGTGTCGAGGGTGAAGCTTGGCCCTCGCAAATCGAAGAAATGTGACAATCTGTTGGATTGCATCGCATGGGCGCATCCTGATATTGCTCGTCAGCCCTGGGAGCCAAAACTGACGTACTGCCTTGTCACTCACCTGTCGACTGGTACATCGGCATTGCATCAGAGTCACGCGAGAGATGTGTCTCGTACTCCGACAGACTGCCGCCGATGAAGACACCCACTTGTTGCCCAACAACGGAATGCTTGGCTATTCCGGCACTCTCCAGTGCCTCGAATGTGCACTCGAGCAGAAGTCTTTGTTGCGGATCCACTGTAAGAGGCAAGACTGATTAGCAAATCTGCTCGTTTGAGCTGCAGGAAGCGACCGTCCATTGGCGTCTCTGGACCCAAAACGATTGCATGTCAGTACTTACTGGCAGTAGCCTCCTTCTCAGTCAGAGAGAAGAACGGCGCATCAAACACCGCTGGGTCCTCTTGAAGAAAGTACGCCCCCTGTGAGTGATACGTTCCATTCTTCCCCGGATTGGGATGATAGAACGCGTCGTGATCGAAGCGCTCTTTGGGGGCTCCAGCCATGAAGCCGCTTCTTGCACGCGAGCATAACTCCCAGAATTCCCCAGGACTGCTTACACCCCCGGGAAGGCGACATGACATGCCAACAATGGCAACGGGCTGTTGCCGCGCCGGTCTTGGGATATCATCTGTGGGCATGGCGCTGGATGCTGAGTGGTTCAGTGGCCTGCTATCGTCGCCGACTGCTTGCATCGACTCGCCGACCATATGGCCTTGCGCCAGTTCAGGTATTGAAATCCCTGGGCTTGTGGCTGGAGATGATCCCCAAGACGAGGAGCTTGAGAGGGCGGATGGTGCCATTGAGAATGTTGACCAGCAACTGTCTCGTGAGGACATCAAGGGTTACTTGGTCGCTGGGATGATTGGCATCCTTGGGAGGTGTTCAAAAGACGAGCATTGAAGATGCGAAGACGGTTGACATGGAAATTGCAGAAGTTGTTAAGATCAAAGTTACTCGGGCCACGTTGTCCATGTGCTTGGACATGCCTGTCATTTTGACGTTACAACTTTTTTTAACCATCAGACGGCCAAGAGGTTTAATGCGTTTCCCATGAATATTTGACATCACCTAGAAACCGTGTTCGACATGCTGCCGGAACGGGATCCTTTGACAAAACGTCCCCCTCGATCGAGCACATAGACTAGCCCTGGAACCCCCTTCTCTGTGCCTGGCTAACCGAACCAGGTTTAACCGAGGCCTCTTGTGGCTAAGCTGATGTTCCCATCACGAGGCGGTACACGAACACGACAAGTTGCAGAGTCCAAGCGCGGGTCTAGGCGCTGCACCATGTCCCGGGCCGCTAGCTGCAAATCACAAACGGTTTCAAACTTTAATGTGGAGCATGGGGCGATCTACGTACTGTACGGAGTTGTTGCGTAGGAGGGATCGAAAAGTGCAAGACTTTTCTTTTTCTCTTCTTGGATCACGTCACTTCGCGGCATGTTGATGGTTTTCAATCTTTCCACCATATGCAATATCCATGTCAGTGTGTGTAGAGCCTCCTGTTGAGTCATTACGCTATGAATATGATACTGCAGCAAAGTGACAATAAATTATTGAACCACGGATTTATGGCCGAGATGTGCAACTTGAAAGGAGACGTCGGCATTCATCCTGCCCGATCAGGCCATCCGATCTATGTGAGAGATGAAGCAGGGAGGCGGATTCTCCGACGCCGCACCTAGAGAAGCCGAAGCCGTCTGGCTAACTGTCAGGGGAACTTTGGACCAAAGTGACAGGACTGTCGTCCTTATTGGCGCAGACAGCTGTCCCGCCATCTAGTTTATGCAACGGTTGATATATCTGTACATTCTTGAAGAAGCTTTGTCTCGCTGCTGAACATCCATCGTTGCCACACAGTCCTTTCGATCGTTCTATGCAATCCTAGCTTGCTCACTTGGAAATCACGAACAGAGTACCACGACGCGCCATGAAGTTTCTTTGCCTGAACGGGGCGTACGGCAGTGCCGATGTAGGTTGGATCCCGCGGACAACTCGATACCTATCTCCCATGCTAATGCTCAACACAGAAATTCCAGGTCCAATTAGGTATGTTTGATTTGCCTTGCGTAGAACCGCCGCCTTTTGCTTGCGCAAGACAATCACGCTGACGATATGGACAGCTCCGATACTAAAGGAGCTCCACGACGTCGGAGATGGCAAAGTCTCAACGTTTTACTTCGCACACGGCCCTTGCAAAGCCGTACCGCCTCCAGGTTTCGAAGATTACTTCGGCCCAGCGCCGCACTACAGGTTCATCGAACCCGATGTGAAGGAGAGCCAAGGTTGCGCTGATGATGTGCTCTCGAGAATACGGGAGTTCCCTGAATGCGAGACGGCCGAGGACACCATGCGTGAGCTGCTACGGGGTGCCGAATACACGTCCGAGTCCGAGACCGACGATGGAACGCCCACCCCAGTGGCCGCTGCACATCGGTCCACCAACAACGCTATAAAATACATACTCGACATCGTCAAAAAACACGGGCCATTCGATGCCGTCGTCGGCTACTCGGAGGGCGCCACAATGGCAGCGACGATGCTCCTGTACCAACAGCGACAGGCAAAGCAGTGGGGCACCAAGCCTCTCTTCAAGTACGGCATTTTCTTCGCTGGCTGGCCGCCTCTGGACCCGCGCACCCATGACATCGTCCTCTCAGATGAAAGCGACGAGAGGATAGAGACGAGGACGCTTCACATCGGTACGTTGCGCTCCGGATCACTGCCTCGTATTTTCAACGCGGCCTAACGATGCTTTCTAGTTGGCTCCCTTGACCCATACATAGACGGGTCGATGGCTTTGTTCAACGTCTGTGATATGGACACCGCAGTGTTGTTTGACCATGCGAAAGGCCACACGCTACCTAGAGATAGGGAAACCATAAAAGAGCTAGTCGATGTAATGTGTGAGACGGTGGCTGAGATGCAGGATGCCGGTGAGCTCTAGGCGCAGGGGCTGGTACCTAGTGCTTGGACGTGGTAGACAGATTTTAATGAGTAATTATTAGACAATGAGACAGCCAAGCTACAAATCCCATACCCAATATTCGTGCAGTAGCTCGTCGCCAACGGAAGGGCCGCTATTCTGGAAGAAAAAAAGGAATCAACGTCCGTGGCCAATGAAGGACAGTGAAGTCGCATAGCGGCAAACCTTGCAAGTGAGATCTCTCGTCCCATGCCGTCATTTCATGTTGGAAACGCTGTAACACTAGTCTGCCCGCTCCGACTCGATGGTGCTGCAAGGGACCAGGGCGGACGGACCCAAAGCTAATCTCGCTGTTTGGCCGTGACCGCCAAGTAACGCCGGCCTGATCGTCTCCTCGGCTACCCTAGGGCAGTGTGCTCACAGCCACTATGCCTCAGGTTACGCAGAATGCCTGGGCTGTTTCACGCAGATTTCTCCTCAAACTTCTTCATTGGGATGAAACAAGCATTGTGGTACAGCTAGTCATATGTGATGACTGGTGCTTGATGAATCGGAAACCGTGTGTAGCTGTTCTGAAGAGGGAAGCAAGGTTGGCACAAGACGAAACCCACAAGCAAGAGGGCAACACTTTCGACTTTAATGAAACAGCCTCGGAGGAAATCGTCTTCATGACCCGATCGACTCAGCCGCGCAATCCTCCCTTTCAAGCTGTTGTTGATCATGCTGGAGTTCTAGTTCGGTACCTGGCCCTCTCATCGCATCTGGATTGAGCAAACACCCGTGCTATTCCCAATGAGAGTGTGTGGTGTACACATCCTTGGTGCTGTAGCCCAGGGCGGCGACTACGCGGACAATGTCCGAAGGGAATGAGAACAGCAAGGGCAGCCTCACGGGGCTATCCCCCAAGCATAAGGCAGCTCTCATCAATTTCGCAGTTAGTGATATCGTTAATCCAAAGGGCTTCTGAAAGAATAGGGCTGACCGGTGTGCACCAGCGAATCTTCTCGTACGCAAGCTCTGTCGACAGGGTTATCACGATAGCATCATGTCTCGCGGCAGTGGGGGCTGGGTTGACGATGCCATTCATGTACATTTTGTTCGGTCCGTGTTCCTCTCCAGCAGACTTACAGTTCAGGCCACGTTAAAAGTAGGTTATCATCCTCAATGCTGACCATACTTTGCAGGGCGACTCACTGGATCCTTCACTGAATACTTCAAACAAGGTTCTCAAGAGAGTGAGGCTGAGTTCATCGATGCGGTGAATGAGACCGTGTACGTACGGCGTGCTCCCAAAATGAGAATCGCTGCGCCCGGGCGTGTCATGTCATACAATGTTGCAATGTACTGACTGGCTCGATGCTGAACAGTAAGAAGATCGCCTACGTCTTCTTGGTGAAGCTGGGTCTAACGTACCTGTCAAATGTCAGTCAATGCTCCTCTACCCTGCTGTTGCGAATGGAAATTGATGGTGGGCCTCCAGCTTGGTTTGCGTATGACGAGCCTTCGGATCTCTGCAACAATTAGAACTGTCTACTTGCGCTCGCTGTTCAGTCTCCCGATCTCGACTCTAGAGATGCTGCCAACAGGACAGACCGCTGCCATCATTACCACGGTGGCGAACAACTTGCAACTCGGCATATCGGAGAGGTTCGGCAACATCTTCTCTGGGGTTGCCATGATCGTTGGGAGCTTGTGTATTGCTTTCACAAACGACTGGCTTCTGACGCTCGTCACAAGCGTGGGATTCGTCTTTATAGCCGTGCTCTATGCTTATCTGACGCCGCGAATAACTGCGGTCCTGACTGCGGTCTTGGAACGGGACATAGCTGCAAGTGTTGTCGCCGCCGAATCCCTGACCCCCAGCGCAACGCGTATCATCGCGGCCTTCGGCGCTTATCAAAAGATTGTGGGACGTTATGCCAAGATAGTGGACGAAGGAAGCCGCAAAGGCAGAGGGATGGCATCGCTAGTTGCCTTGCAAAGTGGGCTCAGTGAGTCTGCCCACGAGGGTGGCCTGAGAATGGGAATCAGTACGCTGACACAGGGACAGTTCATTTCGCCGTCTATGCGTATGTAATCACTAATCACTGGCCGATGTCTTGCCTGTCTAACTTTGAAAACCCAGAACATTTGCCCTCGCCTTTTGGTTCGCCTTCAAGATGTACATGTTTATGGCAATTACAACCCCAGAGCCTCTCATTGTGTAAGTCGGCTTCAGACCAAATGTCTCGCCGTTGGCTGACATTCTTCCGCTGTGATAGCGTCCTCTTGTCCACCATTCTCATGGCCTCTTCCCTCGGCCAAATGTCAACACCCCTATCCGCTGCACTCCAAGCTGCAGAGGCCGTTGCTATTTTCCACACCATCATTGACTTTCCGAAACCGGTGCCCAGCACCTCAAGGGATGTATCGCCAGCTCAGGATATCCATCTGCTGAATGTAAACTTCGCCTACCCAGCGCGGCCAGAAGTCAAAGTGCTTGAGAATCTGAACCTGTGTCTCCCCGCTAGCAAGGTGAGCTTGGACGATACACCCACAGCCCCCACGAAGCTACCAGGAGCTGACTCGATGATTAGATGACGGCCATTGTCGGCCCCTCAGGCTCGGGCAAGTCTACTATTGTCGCAATTCTTGAGAGATGGTATGAGTTCAATGGAGACCCTGAGACGAACCCTATGGTAAGCATTGAGAGCATTGATCGGGTTCTGCAACCACGGAGATCATGTCCCATATTATGCCCGACAACATTGAAGCTAATGATCTGCAGGTTTTGTGGTTCAGGAATGGAATTGTGGCAGTCTCTGGTCAGAAGCTCACCGACATAGACCCAAAATGGTGGCGGAATCAGATCGGTCTTGTACAACAAGATAATATCCTTTTTGACACCTCTATCTACAAGAATGTCGAATTTGGCCTTGTAGGAACTGAATGGGAGCATTCAGAAGATCACGTCAAAGCGCAAATGATTGAGGATGCATGCAGAGATGCATTTGCTGACGAGTTTATCTCGCGACTCCCGGAGGTATGTCGAATGCTCAACTTCATGATGCTCCAGACGCATCACCAGGTACAGCGACCATTCGGATGCTAATGTTGGTATAGGGGTACCATACCACGGTGGGACAGACAGGCCTGAAACTCTCTGGTGGTCAGCGTCAGCGCTTGGCTATTGCTCGCGCGATTGTCAAGCGACCGAGCATTCTGATCCTCGATGAGGCTACATCAGCTATCGATGTCCGAAGTGAGCAGATTGTACAGGCAGCACTTGACCGTGCGAGCAAAGGCCGGACCACCGTTGTTATTGCTCATCGTCTGAGCACGATCAAGAAGGCAGACAACATCATTGTGCTACGAAAAGGTCAAGTGGTGCAGCAGGGGACCCACGAGAGCCTCATGGCTGAAGATGGTGGGCCCTACTCGAGGCTGGTGTCTGCACAGAGGCTGGAGGCGAATGACCCCGATGACTTCGATGAGAATCAGGACGCTCTGTCGCCGACCCTGACCAACGCGGAGTCTACGTCTGAGAAAAGAGCGCCGTGGTTACAGGACGACAAACGGTACCAGGCCGAAGAAGAGGATGGAGACGACTCGGCAGATCTCCTGGAGGGCCGTGTAAAGGTTGTCGGCGATCCGGCCGCAGCCAGTGTGTCGGGCAAACTGTGGGTGATCTTGTCCGAACAGGCCTTTCGTTGGAAAGTGTACGCGGTGATGCTGCTGGGTGCCTTGGCCGCCGGCGCGGCGACGCCCCTCCAGTCGTACCTCTTTGCAATGCTCGTGTCCTTGTTCTCCTATTGGGACAAATTTCTTTCGTCTATGGTCGACTTCTGGGTGCTTATGATGGCCATCTTAGCCCTCGGTGTCGGCCTCGGCCACGGAGCCCTGGGGTGGTCCACCACAAAGCTTGGTTTCGCCATTACGAGGACCTACCGCAAGGAATATTTTTCGAACATGTTGAACAAATCGGCATCGTTCTTCGACAATGACCAGGAGAACTCCACCGGGGTTCTCACGACCCGACTGTCAACGGACCCGACACAATTGCAGGAGCTTGTCGGCATCCATATGGCATCCATCATCACGTCCTCGCTGAATCTGGTTGGATGCATCGCTGTTGCATTGGTGTTTGGGTGGAAGCTGACGCTTGTGGCGCTGTTGACAACCCTTCCAGTAATACTGGCCGCCATGATATATCGAATGCGGCACGAGATGGCTCTCGAACACATGAGCAACGCCGTATTCGCGGACAGCGCTCGATTCGCCTGCGAGAGTATCGCTGCGATCCGGACTGTAGTGGGTCTTACACTCGAGGACAAGATCTGCCAGGAGTACGAGGATCTGCTGGTTCAGCACACCAGAGACGCTTTTTCGAAGGCTAGGCTATCCGTGATGATGTTCTCTCTGAGCGACAGCATCCCTCTGCTCTGCATGGCCTTCGTGCTCTGGTATGGGAGTCAACTGCTTGGTGACCACGAGTACACTCCGTTCCAATACATGGTCGTGTACATTGCCGTCCTGCAAGGAGGCATGAGTGCCGGACAATGGTTGAGCCTTAGTCCGAACATCTCCAGCGCTACCATGGCAGCCGGTCGGATTCTAGCCACCAGGGAAGATGAGGACGACGCGGTCGACGTTGGCGGAAATAGTGTGGCGCCAAAGGGCGCCGAGAAGAGCGGCGTTGAGATCGAATTTCGGGATGTGAGCTTCCAATATCCGACACGGTCGGTTCAGGTCCTCAAGGGTCTGAGCCTTCAAGTCGGCGCAGGACAATTTGTCGCAATCGTGGGACCATCAGGATCAGGCAAGTCGACCATTATATCACTCATCGAGAGATTCTATACACCACAACAAGGCCGAATTCTCTTGAATGGCACCGACATTGCCAACCTCGACATCGAGAGGTACCGACGAGGCATCTCGTTGGTAGCTCAAGAGCCCAGTCTGTTCAGCGGCACTATCCGCGACAACATCCTCTTGGGGGTGAACCAACAGGACGACGACCAGAGTAGTGACCAGAGCACCATCGCCGAGGAGGATCTGCACCGAGCGGCTCGCGATGCTGGTATACACGAGTTCATCGTGTCACTGCCCCAGGGCTATGATACGATCATCGGAGCAGGAGGACTATCCTTGTCTGGGGGACAACAGCAGCGGGTCTCTCTAGCTCGTGCCTTGATACGAGGATCCGGCCTTTTGTTGCTCGATGAAGCAACCAGCAGCCTGGACAGCGAGACCGAGGTGCGGGTGCAAGCGGCCTTGGACTCCGCCAAGGGTACACGAACGATGATCGTCGTGGCTCATCGGCTGGCCACTGTACAGAATGCCGATGTCATATTGGTGCTCGGTGACAAGGGCGAGGTCGTCGAACAGGGCACGCATTCTACCCTGAATGCCAGGAGAGGGGTGTACTTCAACATGGTGAGTTCCGTCGCCCCTTGCATTGAACCTGAATTTCCCATACGTTCGTCACCCCAGGATTAGCATTTTCTGCCTCTTCAGCCAGCCTGATCTTCTGACTTCGATAACCAGTGCCAATTGCAAACAATGGATCAGAATTGAGGGCTCATGGGTGACCACTGTTCACCTCGATGTTATCTGATCGGCATGTGGAGCATCCGGCCAAGAGATGCAGTGGTGTATTCTGGGATCAGGTCCATCGAGGACCATCATTCTACGTTTTTCGTCTAACTTCACAGCCCCGATACCCTAGAGTAGACTCCACCAAGCGCATGACCATGACAAGAAGATTTTTACACCCGCGCACAGAGACAGACATCAGGTCACTTGGACTCGTACAAAGACGTGCCATTGCCCAATCCGCCTTGGGCGGCAGTAATGAATTATAGATACTACCTAGCTCGTCATGTGTTTTTGACATGCTGTACTGCCCGGCTGCCATGGAAGACTACGGCGCTTATGAATCAGCAAACGGCCGGCCTTCATGCACACGCAGTAGGGACCATGAGCACAGCCATGATCCATCTGGTCATGGACAACGATACGACACGACACTTCCATAGTATTACAGTTGTGTCTCATCGAGCGGCATCACTACCTACCTAGGTATCGATGAGTCTCCGCCGATCTTTCGGAGGACGACACAGCTTGAGCTCAAGCGCAGTGCTCCATGAGAGTAGTGACATAATGGAGCCGCCGATATTTCGGGCCGAGCTCAATGGCTGTGTTTCTGATCATATATCTGAGATTGCCCGTGATGTACCTTGTGTGCAGATCGTGCACCGAGTTGGACATGTTAAAGAACAACGGTCCTGACGATGCCCAGGTCCTAGCAGGAAACAACGCTGATGAAGGACGGATCTACATGCAGCTCGGAAATCACGTCTTGTCTGACAGCTGCAATGTGCGAGCGCATCTTGGACCCGTCAGCCCATTCATCTTCACACCAGCTTGGAAGCCTGCTTTACATGCCTAGCCACCCAACAGCAATGCATAGGAACACGACGAGACCAAAAAACTTTCTTCCAAGTCGTTGGGCGTGTGTCTTCGTTGTGGATCAACGCCTCTTTTGCCCCTATTTCGTTGGGATGGTGACTTGGCGAGGCTGACCTGACCGCCAAATACTTACCTAGGCAGGCACTGGGGCTAAGACTGTACTGGTATCCCGTCGCCGCCAATGACTCGATCCGTCAGAAAGTTGACCTGGACAGTACGCTTGGTGCCACTGTCTCTACCTGCTACTGCCAGCACCCATCGTCGATCACTTCTGCTGTCACGACTCCTTATGACCAGGGTTCTAGCGCACCTACCACGGGGCTGGAAAGATTTACGTTTGCAAACAACATCCCGTATGACTCCACATTTAGGATGAACTTTGAGGTCAAGTACTTTGGTAGCTGGATACGCCGTTCGGAAGCAGCTGATCCATCCGGGGCAGTACCAAGTCAGATTCATCAAGATACCAAACCCGTACGGCAAAGGCATCAGTTGCGAAAATCTGGTGTGGTTACTGGCCAGTGCCCGTGTGACGTAGAGAAGACCACGATGTTCATGGGTGATTCACCTTTGGACTCCTGAGCGGCATTTTGTTGCGCGCAGATCCAAGCCGTTGACTACTTGGTATCGATGATTCTAGAACAGACTCATTGTATCTTGTCACTGCATCATATTACTTGAGTTGTCAATAGACAACGCAGCGTTGCACAACTGCTCAAGGCGCACCTTGGTGACATCTTCTGCGCCACCCCGGAGTTTGCAGGTCATTGCCACTTTCAAACTGTCTCGGATCAGAGAAACGGTGATGTGGTGTCGATACGAGATTGGTACTGCATGGGTCTCCTGGACGGATTCGAGTATGATCAGCCAGGCCACACCTGGAGAGCCACAAACACCGTCTACAGCAGAGGCCGCCAGCCGCCAAGGCGCTGTGGTCGTGTAGCTGCTCAACGGTGTGGACTAGATCTTTTGCAAAAAGTCTCGAACTAGGCACCGATCTCCCGGTTGCATGGGACGAACTCGTGAAGGGTTCTGGCAATCCTGACGTCTGATGTGTTCATGCGCATCCACTTTTGTTTTCCAGACTTGGCGAAGAAGCACAGAGTGTGGCAATGCATTCCGTTTCGCCCCAGGCGCCTGCGCTAGAGTGCTTGGCCTCGGGCTGAGCGGTGGAGGACCCTCAACTTGTCAAGAGCCCACAGGGGCATTGACTACACAGTAACAAGAGCTCCACCAACTTTATTTCGATTAAACACCGGGAGAGGCACGGGAGAAACAAGCTTGTTCTTGCGCAGCTCAGGGGCAAAAGAGATACCGGTAGCGAGCGGCAGTTTCGGTGGCTCGATGCGTCAGTGCATGGCACCCACATGATCTGCTTGGCCTACAGCCGCCCAGCCGGTGCCATCACGCTGCGCCCCAGCTGCTCGTGTTGCTTTGAGCATCGCCATGGTCTCGTTGTCGTTAAGCGGACCTATCGGCTGATCGCCGACAGCGGGGAACAGGGAGATGCTGAGCCAGCAGAAATCCATGTCATGTCCCACGATCTCGCCAGTATATAATGTCGTGTCCATGACATCCAAATCCCATGATTGAACAGACTATATCCTTCTCTATCAAGCTTCACTCCAATCTACATCGCCCAACAATCAAAGTCAATCGCTCTTTGAACAATCTTCACCACTGTCGTTCACCGCCATCAACAAACGAAATTATCAACATGCAGTTCCAGATCGTCGCCCTCCTCACTGCCGTCGGCGTGGCCTCCGCCGCCCCCCAGATGACACCCCGCAGCACCATCGGTGTGGGCGACCGTTTCGGCCTGACTGCCCTCCGATCCGGCTCTCCCGTCCACCTGTCAAGCTTCCAGGCCGCCAAGACCGCCTTCTTCGTCGGGCTCCAGGACCAGAACGCCAGCTGCGGCGCCGCCGATAGCAACTACGCCACCTTCACGCTGGGCAACGACGGGTCCCTGAACCTGTACAGCACCGACGCCCCATACCAGCAGGCCTATGTCGACGCCTCGGGCATGGGACAGGGCATCTTCGGCTACACGACCGGGGCTCAGCCCATCCCCAGGAACGCACAACAGACGGCTTTCACTCTCGATCAGTACGGCGACGTCACCTTCAACAACGCGAGCTTCCTTGCTTGCCCGTACACCAACGGCACCTACAGCATTTGGTCCAGCGTTGGGATCGCGAACCCCGCAGGCAACACCAACTGCGTTGGCATCTCGGTCCGGGCCACAAAGATTGACTCGCCTGTCTCTTGCACATATTCCCAGGAATAGACATGGGTGACGTGGTTCAGGGAACTCAAAAAGGCGTTTCACATAGAGGCACTTGATTAAACATAAAGTTCATAATAAATTATTTCCATGTACATAGTACAATCGAGAAAACGATAGCAACAAGTCCGAGTTCATCCTTGTGCAATGTGTGAAGACTAAAGCACCATTGTCCACCGCACAGCTTTGCGCCTCATCATGGCGAGCACGCCCAAGGGAATATATTTCTCGTCCACCATTGTGAAGTCACCACAACTCTCCTTCAGCTCATCACCATACATCTGCAGATTCCAGGCTGTCTCTATGGCGCGAGGGCCGCAGCCCCTACTATATATCGGACCCAATTTCCGAGAAGCCAGGCGTGTGTCATGCTCCATGGCCGGCACCTGAACCTCATAACCCGGAGCCTCCGGGTTGCTCATCAGGATGCCGTATGCTCGTGAGAGCGGGGTGCTAGTAATCTCGTTTCATTTGATGAAATCTTCGAAGCTCATGAAGTTCTGCAGCTCCTCGGGTGAGAGGTTCTCACGAATCCAGCGCTCCGTTTGCCGCGAATCCAAACATTTGTCGGTGTAGGCTCTCATGCGCGCAGCCTCGTCTTTTTGATGAAATGCCTTTCGATAAAGGGCGTACGCAGCCCTCTCTCTTTCAAAATAGTCATCCATGATCCGCGTCCCTGAGTCGTGTCTCCTGACACCTTGCCGGACGGCCAGCAGGTAGAGGAACGGGTTGCGCACTCCAAGACCACCCAGTTCTTCAGGCAAGACGATGAACGCATCCGGGACATCATTGATGCTGAATCGGTCCTGCAGCATCTTTTTGACGTATTGTACTACACCCACGTGCTCGCTCCCAAACAACTGTTGTTGCATGCGCTGGTACGTCGTCAAGATGCTGTCCACGTGCTCGGCCCCAAAGCATGGCGAAGGCTCGCCGAAAGTGCTGCTGAAGAATCGACCAATGCAGCTGTTCCATGTCTGGATCCACTCCAAGACGCTGCCACAAGAGACGAGTTGCCTTGCCAGTTGGGTGATGTGTTGAGACACCTGTTCCTGATCAATCTTCCATCTCCCGGTCGCAGGGTCTAGGAGCAGATGCCCAATTTTAACATCACCCTTGGGCAGGACCTGGGATATTGAATCCGGACGAGGCTTTCCATGGTCTGCTAGGTAGACTGACCCGGTCTTCGCCATGTTGAACTCGAGGCCAAAGACATTGGCAAACTTCTTCATGGTCAACCACGCGTCCGCGCACCGTGTCGGTTCACCGCAGAGCCACAGGTCGTCATGCTGGCGATAAAGAAGCATTCCAGTCTCCTGATTGACGGCAATATCCATGACAAACAGGACGAGCTCCCCGATCAGCTTCTCAATGGCATGGGCCATGGGCACGCCGCGCTTGCGAATCCGCGGACCAGTTGCGCACGGCTCACTTTCCGGACCCAGGGGCATGATGTTCAATGGTGCTTGCAATACCTTCTTCAGAAACCCAATGATGGTCTCTGGGAAGCCGAAGAACCGCATCACGTTGAAGATTGCCGTGTGTGACAGACCAGTGGCATACCACTGCAGGTCAGACTGCAGGACCGCGACCTCGCCTCTCAGAGCTTGGTGGACAATAGCATCGGACGCCAGCAGCCGAAGAAGTCTCTGCTTGATATTGCCCGGCTGGTCCTTTCGCTGCCCATCCACTTTCTGGGTCGCTTCGTCGTTGTCGTAGTCACCGGGGATGGAATACTCGTCCTTGGGCAATGCAGACAGCAAGAACGTGTTGATATACTCGACTGATCTAGTAGCCTGGATTCCGCCTTTCGCAGCAGCATCGGTGTTGCGGCCCAGGTAGTACCTGCGTTCGTCCCATTCGTCTTTCGGAACGTCGCCGTTCCACTTCCACATGGAGTCCTTGTTCGAAGACACCAACCGGAGAAGTGCTTCTCGGGTGAATATGCAGCACTTGATACCAATATAGTGGATGAGGATGGCGTGAATGACATCTTCGTCCATCCAAATTCGGTATTTCCCGTTGAGTTGTTGCCCCGGAAGCACAGGTATGCCGCCGTCGCCGGCATCCCACTGCCAGCTTTCGATATCCGCCATGCGCATATTGAGGACATCGGCAATCTCTCTGAGGACCACTTCGTTCTGCAGCAAATCCCGCAGCATGTTCTGTTTCTCGTCGCTCAGGAGATCCTCCGTGAGTAAGCCTCTGATGGTCCAGGTCAAGGATGACACGTCGAACGGCGCCTTGTGCTCGAGAACCCGCTCGCTACCATGTTTGATGTGCCGCCTCACATCTGCGAGAAGCTTGATTTGGTCTTCTCCCTGGAACAACCCGGCCATATAAGAGCTCATGACAGCCTCGTCCAACTCCAGTGGCTCAAAGACGACAGCCTCAAATTTGTCGCACAGCGCCTGCAGGCGTGCCTTCTGCCGGTCGACCACCTCGAATGGCTCTTCGTCCCCCGCGGTGTCGCTCCGGGCTGACCGTTTCGATGAGGTGTCCATCCACTCCGTGACAAGCTGAGTGTACAGACGCGCAAGGCTAAGCTTCCGAGTCTGAATCTCGAGTGTTGATCGGAGCAGTGATTCGTACGACTCCAGCATCCCTTCGGCGACAGACGCATCGTACCTTGACTGTTCGAGCCATCTCTGTACGTTCCTGACGCGAGCCTTGCTCAGACCTTCGGGGTACAGCTCGCCCACGCTCTTGTACAGGAGTGCGATTCGTTCGCGCTGGTCGGCCGCGTCTGCCTCCGCCAAGGCGAGGATGTCATTTTTCCGTCGTTCGTATTTCGCTTGCTGCTTTTCAAGTTCGCGGATCTTGGTGAGCGTGATTGACTGAAGGGTCTGTGACAGAACAGAGGCTGGCTGAGACATTCTTGCTTGCTGGACTGTGGGAGTTTTGCAACTGTGTAACGAGTTGAGAAGGTCCAGAACAAAGGGCATACCAGAGACTTTCAGTATGATATATATATATATATAAATCTTTTCATTTGGTCTTTGAGGTTCCATCAACTTCGATGCAGGTCTTTTCTCGTAGTCTCTATGATTTCATTGTCGTCGAAACCGGATAATCCCAATGTTGGATGTTGTTTCGCGGCACAGCCAGCCCTGGAGGCAGCAAAGTAGATTCTCCGGTGGATGCCTATGAATACCATCGGCACGGATTCGATCAATGTGCTTATCAGATCTAATCACTGTGTCCATTTTGATTTTTTAATTCTTTTGTACCTATAACACTAATTTATTAGCAAATCAAAAACCTATTTATAGTTCTTAGCTTTTAGTTTATATTGTATATTTTTTATCTAAGTAATATTTATAAGATAAAACTTTAAAATTTGATTTTAAGCAAAATATTTAAATAATTTTATTAAATATAATAAAAATACTAAAAATAGTTTAAAAGCTGTTTTAAACATTAAAAGGCTATATAGGTAATAGTATAAGTTAAAATAATAGAAAATATTGGATATAAAAAACAATTTGTATGCAGGCACAGTGATTGGATCTGATAAGCACATTGATCGAATCCGTGTTGGAATACCATGCTCAAACGCAAGTGAGCGGAGCTTTCTCACTTTGCTATTTGCTCAGTTCCATTTGATCTCAGAGCACGGTAGCAGGTGACACATGGTCGTACATGTTATACTAGATAGCAGCTAGGTACTCATCTCGCTGATCGCATAACAGCAGAGAATTATTCAGGGAGGTGTACTATCACAGAGCACTGTGTGAAAGTATGCACCTCTGCCCACTGCCTTACCGTCATCAACAAATAATGCAGCACAGTCGACAGGACTCTGCTAATGCAGTAACAGCATCTGGGAACTTAGCAATTTCATCTGATTTGTCTTTTCATATTTTATTTAAAGACCCAGAGACTTCTCAGCTATATATTAAAGAGATTTTCTTAACTGCTTGTCATTGTTACAAGTGCAAGTCATCCTTGCTAAGTACCATTTCACTCTACTCTATCATGTCACCGTACGGCTGGAGAAAAGGTAAAGACTAGCTAGAGTATCGCCGACGGTTCGCCGGCTCCTATAATTATCTATTGCAAGCGTATAAAAGACGATCGCCTATGCGCTACACAAGCTAAACCCCTATATCTCGTTATACACCCCCTAGTTTATTTAGTAGCTTGCCGTAATAAACTAAAAATCTTAATAGCCAGCAAGTCCCTCTGCCCTTCTAAGCGGTTAATCCTAAGGTATTAAACTTAAACTTATAACCTTTTAATTGTTAAATCTTTGCTTTAAAACGCCTAAGGTTGCAATAAGTAGGTTTAGCACTATATATACTCTTAGTTAGTCTTAGCTATATAGTTAAAGGTGCAGTGTTACTGCTAAGCTACTAACGGCTTATAACTATTGCAAAAGTACAAAAGACAATCGCCTATGCGCTGCATAGGCTAAACCCCTATATCTCGTTATAATATTATACAAAGTAGGTCCTCTAGTCTACTTGGTACTGTGACATATTACCTAGACTCTAGTACTCTTTTTTGCAAAATAAATGAGTTTGCTTATAATATGTGTTTAATTAGTGCAAGTTAAATCAGTTATGCTTAGCAAAAACGTTTATTAAATTTAGGTAATATTAATAAAAACTTGCTTAGAATTATATAAGAGTGATGGCGCTTACTTAAAACACCTTTTGCAAGTTTAGAAAATTAGTGTAGTAAGCTAAATAAAGTAGGCAGCATGAATGTTTAAATTAATTAAGATAATAGCCTAGTAGCAATATAATATACTAAGTGCGGCGAATATAATATAAAGAACGGATATTTGCAGCGCTGTTTTTAGATATTTGAGCGCAAGTAGGCCTATATAGGTCCGTTTATTGCTAGCGCATCTTTAAATCAGCCCTACTATCTGCAACCCAGCTAAAATTGCAATAATATAAATATAGCGCATATGTTACAGTAATAATAGCTTTTATTTAGTTAATTATACTTTTTTTTTTGTTTTTACTTTCTTATATATATTATACCTTTATACTAATTTAAACTAAGTTAATATATTGGTAGGGTCTCACTTAGTAGAATCATACACTTATTGGTTATGCAGTTAATTTATAGTTAGTGGTTATTAGAAGAAAGAGAGGCTATTTACGTCGGGGGACGAGGCCACGGAAGGTGGCTTATGTCCCCCTTCGTTCTGCACTAGCCGTAGCCGGCTAGCGCCGATCTGCGGCGGACTGGTCCTCTAGCTAGACAAACGTAGGCCTAGTCCTTCCTTCTAACTATAAACTTACACTAGCAGTTTTTCTCTTTCGCTAGCTGTACAATCGTATACTTTCTCCCACCGTTGTATAAAAACGTCCGAAGAGGCAATTGCTTGCTCAACGGGGTTAGCCGTACACGTATACGCTTCTTCTTCCTATCCTCCCTCCCTTCCCTCCTTCTGTTACTTTAATTCGTAGCTTTTTTTACAAATCCTTCTATTTGTATAGCTAGTTGGTTATCGTCAACGAGCCGTTTTAAAGCTTAATTGGGCGACGCCTTGGTTATAGCGTTAGCTAGGTTGTTGTTTTCATTAATCTATCTAATTTCCGAGATCTCTTGCTGTTTGTATAATTAACAAAGTGCTATTATGTTAATTATTAAACGCTTCTCCTTCGTTATACTAAGCTTAACGAAGCATTTATACAATAAGTATAAATCTATACATATAATAAGGGAAATAAATAGAAAACCAAGTTGGTTTGTAATTAATTAGACTATCGTTGCAATTGCTAGTCTAACGTTAAAATCGTTAACTATGCCGTAGATCTTTAATACTAAAATGCTTTGAGTAACTCTTTTGCACTTAGTAGAGCTTTAGTAAATAAGGTTGCCTTAAATTATAAATTAATTGTTTATATAGACGACTTTGTTTGCAAAGATAAATATAAATCTAATTTAAGAGCTTAAATCTTTATTGTTTGCAAATAAGCTATTTACAAATATAAAAAATTTAGCGGTTAAAAGGTTAAGGGGCACATACCATAAGCTTTGTTAAAGGTTATCTGCTTGCTAGGCAAAGCGCTTATTTAACGTGGCACACTTAGCTTCGCTAGGGTCCAAGGTCTGGGCAGTAGCAGAGAAATCGAATGCTGCTTTTGGCTAACAAATTAAGGCAATATAAGCACCTTAAGCTTTTTATTTTAAGTAGTATTAAGCGTAGTTTAAAAACTTAGCATTAACGACGATAATCTTTATACTTTAACCCTTTTATTACAAAAGAAGATCATTGCCGTTAAATAATAACTTAGCGCCGTTAAACTTAAAGGGTATCTTTGCTGTTAGCAGTATCTTGGGTTTTGCTTAGAACTCGGCCTTCTTTAGCTTTTTATCTTTAATAGCCGCAAAAGAAATTATTGCTAAGATTAAAGTATTGTCTATTTATATGCCTACCAAATTAAACGATGATAGTGGCCCCTCTATAATCAAAAGACACAGGTTATAGGTTAACATCTTTATGCTTAGCTTCTCTCGATAATAGCTTTAATACGTTGCAAACTAGTATACTCCTGCTTTAGCAATGCTATATAGCGGTTTAATTACCTAAATAATTGTTTTAATAAAGTACTTATATTTTAATTTAATTAAAACAATAGCTAAAATAATATAGAACAGTTTCGTTTATAACTATAGGTAAGCTTGCATAATATCACAAAGTAAGAGTGTTATTTTTTAACCTAGAAATAAAGGTGCTAAGGCAAAAAGCAAACGCTAGCTTGCACGCTAAATTATAAGCGATTGCGTAAAAATAGCTTTTTTAGCTATATTGTTATAGCTTTAGATAATAAGGCAAGACTTCTTATAGGGCTTAGAGGTTTTGCCCTTAACTTTCTAAATAATATAAGATTTAAATATGCAGTGGCCGCTATGCTTAGCTTTGTTATATTGCTTAAAGCTAAAGACGCCTTAGCTAATAAAGTCCTCTATCTTATATATATTAAACTCTTTAAACGAGGGTCCTAGCGCTATAATAATACTATTATTCTATAGCTTAATAGCTAGTTTATAATCACCTTCCTCCTTTTTTGTAATATAGGCAGCAGCAGTAACGTAGGCGGCAACCTTTTTCTTTGGTTTATTTTTAAAGCCTAATAGCTATCCTTGCTTATATAGCTAGGGCAATATAAGCGCTATCTTCTTATTAGCGGCAGCCTTAGCGTTATTATCAACGGCTTTGTCATTTTTGTTTTAAGGGGAGGGAGAAAGGTTAGGGTTTGTATAATTTTAATAGTATGGTTGAAGGAGGGTAGATTAGAAAATAATAAGTTTATTAACTATATCTAAAGTAACGTTATAACCGTTGATGACCACAATTTTATAAAGGCTTTGCCACCCTTTCTTCTCTCGTTATATATGTACTTTGCTTCTTAAGAGAAAAGATAATATTACATTTATTATAAAACTATTTCTAATATTAAGGGCATTACTTACTTAGCGCTTAGCTAATGCCTTGCAAAAAGCCTTTATAGCCTTTTAAATAGCCTTTGCCCGCTTAAGGGTTAAAAGCAATAGAAAAGAGTTTATTATAATTTAGAGGTAAGTGTTAAAAACTAAAAGTATAGGCACTAAGTTGTTAAGTTTTATTATATTGTTGATGGCCTTAATAACTATTTGCAAGATAGCATTGTTAAATATAGTATTAGCTAGTTTAGCGTATAAAATTTTAAATGCTTAGCAGAAGGGGCTATGATATCTCTTTAGTTTATCTATTAACTAGTATGTCTTTATAAGCACTTATTTGCATATAACCCCTATTAGCCTAGCTTTGTTTCTAAACTTTATTAAGGCAAAGTTTATGTTAGCGTTATATATAATAATGTTTAGCAGGCCTTGGTAGGTGTTAATCTAAAGTTGGCATAGGGCTTTCTATGTAACTTTGGCTAATATAAACAAAAGAAAATATGCGCTTTAGAAAACCGTAGAGGCATTAACGACATAAAGAATGGGACGGCTGTTTAGATATATTACGTTAACCAGGATCTTATAATTGAAATTATAGTTATTATATAATGTGAATTTAAATTGTCATAGCGCTGAGCCGTTTATTTAGCAGTAGTAGCAAAACTTTTTAATTAATTGCAATGCCTTTTTATCAACGTTATTGTGCCCTGCCTTTGTTAGCATTTAGTGTAGCTAACTTATTGCTAGGTAGCTAAAATAATAATAAAGCCGTTGTAACTTAGCTTTTAAGAAAAAGGCTTTTGCTTATTTTATTTTGCTTAAAAAAAACTATAAGTAGCTTTATTTGCAAACTATTAAAAAAGCCTTATTGCCTTTAATTAACTCGTTTATAGTATTATTAAAATATACTTTTAAACGGTTTATATTAGCAAGGCAGAAAAGAAAAAGTATAAGGGTTTTAAGAACGTAGAAAGTGATCTTTTTAATGGGTGTGTAAAGAGAGATAGTATTGATTAACGTTATCATTAATCTTTTATTAAATTTGATAGAGGCTTGGCCAGCGGCTGCCTTATTAATCTAAAGGGACAAGTTTTTACGTTAAAGTGCTATGCATTGTTTTTTGCTAGTAGTTAATATTTTTGCAGTATTTATATTAAAAAGAATGCTTTGAAAATAGAGTTTGGAATAGCAGTCTTTGATAAGAAACTATATGGCTAAAGTGTTTGCCTTAGAGAGGCTAAAGGCATTATTATTTGTTATATAGTGTAGAAACGCTTAGTTTATAAGGTATTAAGTAATAGCAGCGCCGTCTTTGTTATCTTTATTAAAGTTTTTATAGTTATTATTACCTTGTAGCTATTGCTGGTTAAGGTTATATCCTTTGTAGTTTGCTAAAAAAACTGCAAACTTGTTTGCTGATGTGCCTATAAACTTATACTAAGCAATATATTAATTTTTTGCCCAGCGGCATTTATTATCTAAGTATTTAGTTAACTAGTAACCTTTTTTGCTATAAACGTAATACTTTTTCTTTTAGTTGTTATAATAGTTACTTTAACCGCGGTTGCCGTAGTTGCAGTTGCTAAAGTTATAGTTATTGCTATAGCCGCTATTACAATAGCTACTATATAAATAAAAGCTTCCTCTACTATAAAAGAAGCCTTGGCCGCAGTTGTTATTATAATAGCGGTTTAAATAATATTGGTTATAAGGCTTTTTATCTAGTTTATTAATAATCATTTAGTAGAGAGAAGAATAATTAAGGTGGGTTTTAACCAATAAATGCAAGTTTAAAAATAATTCTTTATACTTTTCTGCTAACTTAAAAAAAGCATGCTTAAGTTTATATACTTTGCGGCATGCCTAGATTATTATAATCCTTAAGGCTCTCTTACCCTTAAAATTAAGGCTAAGAGCGCATTGGCATAGCTATAGCTTATTAAGCAAAGCTTAGAGCACTTTGTAAAAGCTCTTCTTAGGTAGCCGCAGTTTTATCTTAATAAATGTTATAAAGGTTTAGTTAATATAATAGTAGTAATAGTTTACCTTTGTATTAAAGTGCTTTTTAATCTTTTAGTACACTATTGCAAAGCTATCCTACCACTTAATATAGTAAATATAGTAGGTTTTAGCTTAACTTATAAGAGTACAAAGAAATACAGTGTAAAATTGCTTAGCGGCAATGCTTATATGCTAGCAAATGCTAAAGAAAATCTATACCTTGTTATCTAATAAATTATATAGTTTACTTATATATGCTTTCTTGCAATCTTATATCTTTATAAACAAGAAAGATAGGTTAAGGTTAATTAGATTATTTCTAATAAGACAAAAAAGAAGAGTTTTGTATAGGTTATACTTTAGAAAAGGGGTTTAGAGTGGAAGTGCGTTTATTACTAGGTATAATTAATTTTATTATATATATATACAAATAGGTTTCTTAAGCAGGTTAAAAGATTTGCGTTAATATACTAGTTTATTATATCCCCTAGTATTCTCTCTCTCCTATATAAGTGACAATATGGTTGCTTAGTTGGGATAAAAAGGCTATTATAGTTAAAGGAGGTGGTTGTAAGTCTAAAGAGTAGGTTAATCTAATTAAAAGAGAAAAGAGGAAAGTTAATTTAGTAGAGAAAGAGGTTATTGTTGTAATCTTATTGCCTCTTTAATAAACTCTGTTAAGGGAGCTTTTGCCGCCTTAAATAGTTGCAATAGCAAGCAAATACTAGGCTCAAAGGTAATTGCCTCAAGCTTCTTCTTATCTTAAGAGGGTAGGTTTTTTATTATAAAAAGGGCTACAAATTATTGTTTTATTTTACCCTTTTTCTTTTTAGTATAAACTCTTTATTTGCAGAGAAGTCTCTTTAACTTGCAATAGAAACTTTAATTAACTACATTAAATATCTCTTTAGTCTACTCATTAAATTCCTTTTAAAAGGCATAAAAGAGGTTATTATTATAAAGCTTTTTAGTAGTATAATTATATATTGCTTTTGCAACTAAAATTGTTAAGTATGCATTAGTTAAGTCTATTATAAGAGGAGCAAACTAAAGGGTTAAATTAATAATAAACTAATTGGTCCTATCAACTCGGCTTTCTTCTATAAGGTCCTTGTATGTAAAGTTGCCAAGGGCAGAGATTAACCCTTGGGTAGACTTTTTGTCGTTTGCTATTATCAATAATTATATAGAAAGGTAAAAGAGGTTATTGGTTGGTTAAGAAGGAGTCTAGTGTATTAGTAGATTATTGCCAAAGAGTATAAAATAAAACCATGCAAAAGAGAGCAATACTAGGGAAACTCAGCTTACATATTCTATTTGCTTTTAAAGGGGTTTTTTATATAAATAGGTAAATGGCGGGGTAAATAGCAGGATAGTTGCTAAGGTAATAGAGTATAATCTTTTAAGTTTTAGCAAACGTATTTTGACTATATAATAGGAAAAGATTGTAAGATTTAAAAAAGTTATTATTATTGCAGAAAAAACTAATTTTTAAAGCATAACAAAGGTAGTGATATATGTATTGCTAAGTATAGTTGTTAAAGGGGTTATAAAGCTGTTTGCAATATTATTCTGCATTAAGAACGCCTAGCAAGCATAATATATAAACAAAAGCTGGTTATAAGGATTAGCATAATACCTTTTTTTATAAGATCTTAACGTGCATGCCGTTAGCAGACTATTTTAAAGGTAAATTATCTCTTTTATTTTGCCGTTTATAATTGACTAATTTAACTACTAATTAGTATTAGTAGGGTTTTACTTAGTAGAATTATGCATTTGTTAGTTATGCAGTTGATTTATAGTTAATGGTTGTTAGAAGAAAGAGAGGCTATTTACGTTGGGGGATAAGGCTATGAAAGGTGGCTTATGTTCTCCTTTGTTCCGCATTAGCCGTAGCCGGCTAGCGCCAGTCCGCGGCAGACCGGTCCTCCAGCCAGACAAACATAGGCCCAGTCCTTCCTTCCAGCTATAAACCTACATAATAAGTTAGCTAAAGCTAGCTAGCAGCTATTATTTGCTATTATGCTAGCATTTTAACTCTTATAAGCGCTTTTATTTTTTATATTTAAATAAATAAAATTAAAGGCAGCTATTATAGCTATAACGCTGTGATTTAAAATTTTAATAATATAAATATTATTTTTAATGTTAATTTAACTAATTAATGTTGTTTTTGTACCTAGAAACATTATATAGCAATGTGCGCAGTTAAAAGTTATATAGAAAGGGATTTTAAGTAAAGGTTGTAAACTTGCGAAGGGAACATTAGTTAATTAAAGAGGTGGGCTGTTACGTGGGTGGTGGGGTTGCAGGGGTGCAACGTGTAAACTCTTATCTAATCGGAGGGCGGCGTTTAATTGGCTGCAGCGGCTACGCTAGTGAACTTGCGCTCAAATATCCGAAAACAGCGCTGCAAATATCCGTTCTCATGATATATCGTTGTTTACCTTCTGAGAGGAAGAGGGGATGGTCAACTTCCTGACTTTTTTGACTTGGACTCATAATGCAATGCACCAATTTTCAAGTCTTGATTTGGCGGCTGGTGGTCGCTTAATATCAGGATGGTCTGTCTATCTCTATTCTTTTCAATCATGCCTGCTTTGTGGGCCGTTGACAACAAAAAGCAACGGAAAAATGTTTTTACATCAGCATTCCTGGAGAGGCGCCGTTGAAGTTGACATCGTTGATCATTATTCAGCAATGAAATCTGTCGCTTGTCTAGAGGTAATAAGAAACATGGATCTAGAATGGACCAGAGACAGGCCAATTCAGGTTGAGAGTTTTCGGGAGGCACAGTTTGGTGCTGCCTCCCAAGGGGTACCTAGGTGGTAGATATTGGAATGACAGATCTGCCATTCTCCAACATCAATGATGTATCCTTGCCACATGCTCTACCACGGTCTGAACCGTCGCCAAAAGCAGCACTTCTGTTTTAAACGGAGAGAAAGCGCGTCCATGGAGAGTCGTTTTGGTCGAATGTCTTTCGACCCATTCCGGCCGTCCCTCATATTAGAACTCACCTTGCAGATCGTCTCCTCTGAAAGGTCAAGTTCGTCGAACCTGTATCGAGCTGTTGTTTTGTGCATGTGGATGTATCCATGCAAATGATCTAGCCAGGCTTGCCTGTACTCTCCGCGGCCTTGGAGCACGATCTCAACCCGCTTCTGTGCGTCCACGCACTCTTTGGCTGCGTCCTCGAGAACAGATATCACATCTCTCCCTTCGTAGTTTGCTCTTTGGTGGATATAGTTCTGCTTCACACCAGCTTTCTCTTCCTTGTAGAAGCTGGCGTTCAGGTCAGTGAAGGGCTTCAACAGAGTGTGGACCATGTTTCACTTACGAAAGCACATCATTGCAAAGGTTGAGAACCCGCCCGATATCAGGTATCGCCTCCAGAAACATGCCCAGGTCTGGATGCGTGTCCTTGGGGAACGTGAAGTATGCATATGCGTCTGGCACCCCTTCTCGATCCCGAAAATAATGCGGCCATCGGCGGCCGCCTTTTGTCGGAATCATAGATTGAAATTCCGGTCTCTCCTCCAAGACGTTGCAGTTGATGAATGCGAGAGACGATATGATGATAAAATTTGCTGTCACGTTGTCCCACACTTCGTATGTTGACTGCAATACATCCGCATACCCCTGGAGGACAAGGTTCGGTTGCTTCTCACCCCTGTAAAATCGTTGCTGGAATTGCCGCACATCGTTCCTCATGGGAACGTCGTCGATCTGGGTGCCAAGCCATGTATGCAGGCCGGTATATACTTGAGCCTCTAGAGGAAGATCTCGATAGCAAACCTACAGTAGCACATATTCAGTCACGAGTTTCTCATTTGGTGACATTTCGGTGAAGATACCAAACTTACCGCTGCATACGTATAGCCAACTTCAAAACATCGGCGGGATGATGGGCTTGAAAGGTCAACTTTTGTTGCCCGAGCTCTTTTGAGCATTGTCCGCCAGAGAAGCTCATTTTCAACTATAGGAGGCTTCTTATATTCAATGTCCTCCAGGAACTTGACGATGAGGGAGCGCAACTCGGCGATGAAAGGCTCGGGCAGACCCTCAGTCGCGAAACTTTCTTTGGTATCCTGCGTGGAAGTCGATGCGCCAGGGACGCACACCGTGCCCTTGTCAGATATAATCTCGGCCATAACTATGGGATAATACAGAATTCAGAAGTGTGGACTGAAGGAACTAGGCTCGGAGTATATCTGGCTGGGCATCGGCATGCTTTTGAGTCATTTCTTCATCCGGCGGACCCGTACACCTATATACGTACTGTGGACTTGTACTATGTTGGTGTGGATCCTGATTCTGCATGCGATCAGGGACTTGGCCGTTCCGTCTCAGGGGTGATTTGCTCAAATGGGACAGCCAGCCTGATCGTGTGTTGATCCTCAGGGACATCCTTTTTGTCACCTGCTGCACACATGTACCTAGGTATTGGTGCGCCATATTCCTTACATTGTTGATGATCCTCCACTAATTACCTCCTCGAGGCAAGCAGGAGGTATATTACTTGCTATGTACACTCGCACAAGTAATCATGGATCCTATACCGCTGACGCTCCGCCGGGATTTAACTGGTCAAAACAAGCAAGCGTTTCACTTCTTACATGTATATACATCCTCCCGTTGCCAGTCAACTTAACCTCCACTGGCCCCGACTCGAGCTGTACGGGCGTGCCTAGTTACATAAATATAACACTCGACCTGCCGGGCTACGTTTTGAAGCTGTCAAGATGGGATGCGACCTGCAAGAAAAACCGGGTCAAATAGCGCAGTCGGATGCATTGTCGCCTCTCGCTGTCGAATGTACATAGTATATAATATGCGTGATAATAATATGCGTGATTGTTTTCGAGGGAATACATCACTCGGCCGTTGTACACAGCCCGCTAGATTGCGGGAACATGGGCACTCACTCTGTGCTGGCCAGTGCTGTCTCGTCCCTGTGACGCTGCCTCGGTCTCTCGTTCGATTTAGTTGTTTCTCCGTGGTGAGCGTCATGCACATGAACTGTCAAGTATGTCTGAGAGAAAAATATCACCTATCAAACAATCCCGCCTTATCTCTTCACAACGGCGCCCCATTGTTTGCTGGTATCCCAGTGGCTAGTTCGAAAAGTCCACAAGTACCGGTAGGTGAACAGTACCACCCAATGGAGGCCGGTGTCTCCGTTGTGGGCAGCTGGTTTTGGTGGAAGTTGATGTCGAATATCGACGTATCATGATGTTTCAAGGCAAGCTGGGTACAGGACCCGCTCTTACCACGAGACGTGATTGTGCCGGTGTGCCCATGTACCCAGCGGTGGAGGATCATCGACTCAGACCGCCCCTACCTCACGTGTGCAAGGCTGGGCGCCGAGATGCCCAGAGTTCGGAAGAGGCAATTGGATCATCCGCGGAACTAAGCCGGTCTCTCGAGACCTCATGACTCCAACGCATTGGGAAACGAGTGCTACAGCAAAGCAGGTTGCTCCAGAGTTCTCCTCTTCTTCTTTTGTTTCTACCTAGGTAGCCATGAAAGAAAGACGAGTGACGCAAGTTACCCGACATTAGGACCGATAGAAGTCTGGGAGAAGGTGGGTGTAGTTAGTAGTTGTGGAATGTAGCCAGAAGCTGAACGTAGTCCGAGGGAGATCTACTGTGTTACAGCGGTAATGAAGCCCCGAGATAAAGTGAGGATTGTGATTGGCGTAGCTTCGTCACGAGCGTAATCGCTCGCGTTCTCAGACACCGGCAGACAATGGAGCTCGTCTTATCTTCCTGCAGCTTATGTCAGTATTAGCCTACCCGGATCAGCCCTTAGTACAGAGGGTCTCGACGTCGGTCTAGTTGGTGATACAAGCCCCCAAAACGATGCTCGCCCCCACCGAACAAGGCGATTCTGATCGCCGGATTGGAATCAGGGAATAGTGTCAAAAAAAGGTAAAGATCGACCACAAAAGTGATACGGCGGGCCCCCACCCCCAATGTAGCTCGGCAATGTAGAAAGCTTAAGGTTCTTGGTGTCTAGTTGGTTTTGATCAAGGCCCAGTCAGAAGTATGGCTCTTGTTCATCTTCGGCCAGCAACCAAGTTTTCCAACTGACGGGCGCTCGGAAGATGATCCGTCCTCCGTAAGCTTGGCCGAATTTCTGCGTTTAAGAGCAGCATTCTTACCTACTTCCCTTTTGTCCTTGACCCCGGGACCAGTCCAAAACCAAAATGCTGGCTTGAGCAGCAGACAAGAGGCTTCACCATAAGTACTTAGTGAAAGAAATAGTTGAATATACAGGCATACAAGCCTGTAGTTTTAGGGATAAAGACACTGAAGGCACTGTAACTGTAGGGTGTATGGGAGTCCAATTGATTACTAATAGGCGTGATACCTTCTCTCTTTCCAGTTGATTTCAGAGGGTCCTAGCCCTGATATATATAGACGTTCAGTGGCCTTTGGGGTCCCCTTCAGCTGTCCTTCAGCTGAATATAGCTGAATAGTTAGTACGTATTTGAAAGCCTTCAAACACGTCAAGACTTTAGTCTTATACGTCAGCATTGCTATTTCACACTTAGCACACCTTTCGCGCTTTCATTCAGGTACAGGCACCCTTATGGTCTACGGAGACAGTCAAGAAGACATGCCGCTCCAGCACGTGTCCGGGCGCACAAGCAATTACAGTGGCGCAAAAGGTATTGTATTTTTGGTTCAGCCCCAACCCGAATCCAACCCTTTCCTACAGATCATCCCCCCCCCTTCTCTCAATGGTTGATTCAGGTACTTCTGATTGTGACACATGCAATTCTTGACTCGTAGGCTCAGGTGAACGTCTGCTCTGTCTAATTTGAGGTGACTTGTCATATGCATGTATGCAGGGGGGTTGCCATGCCTTTGCGAAGCGGGACACCATGGTCGAGTCTTGCTCGTCTAAAGCTGCCGAAATCCGGATATTTGGTCTTGAGCATGACGATCTACCTTGTCCGGATAGGCTGATCATTCTTTGACCGAGTATCGGTGCTCCAGAATACCTACTGTGACACGTGGATGGATAACGTTTCATATTTTGTAGGTCAGTTCTGCAGACTTGGTGGAGACCTAATCCATGAGTACTGCTTGGCGCAGACGGCAGAGAATGGCTAGACCCACCACGAAGCACAAGTCAGGAAGACCAGACAGGGGCGGCGGGTGCTCATTTGATTTCTCTTTCATCGATGAGAAAATGTGGGTGCACGTGGGGATGGGGCCGTGGTAAACTCTGGGGCCTCTCAGAAAAGGGGAAGATGATGAAAAAGTTTAAGCTTTCTCCTGCCTTCTGAGCGCCTGCTGCATAGACAGCCGCGATTTGGCCCATAATCTTCACCATGGCACTAAACATCACGAAGGAAACGATTCCGTCGGTCGCGGGCAAGGTTGCTGTTGTTACCGGTTAGTGATTTGACCCTGTCGAGTGTGATTCCATTCACGTGACGATTCGTATAGTACCAGGGTAAACTTCCTGTCTGTGGGAATTTGCGAACCTCGCACTGAAAGCTGTGTTGCAATCCGTTCATCAACTCCCGTTTAGAGCATCCATGCATTTGTGTGTCGAGACTGACCTTACCGCGCTCACGTAGGAGGCTCATCGGGCATCGGACTAGCAACCGTCAGGCTTTTGCTAGATAAAGGTGCGACGGTGCACAGTCTCGACATTAATCAGCCGAATCAAGAGGATGCAGATGACTGGGAAGAATGGGAACATCTTCACTTTCACCGTGTCGATGTCACGGATTGGCCTACCCTGCGCGATGCTTTTGACTCGATTGGCCGTGTGGACATGGCATTCGCCAACGCCGGGATATCAGACGTCGGACACAACTTCCTCCATGACGATCTTGACCCAGAGGGCAAGCTGGCGGAGCCGTCGCGAAGCTACGATGTGCTCGACGTGAACCTCCGGGCTGTGCTGAACACCGTCAAGCTAGCACAGCACCAGATGCGAAAGTACGGCGCACAGGGCAGTATTGTGATCACAGGAGGCTCTGCTGGCTACTGGGCGGATCCGCTGGTGAAAATTGGGTCCATGGCGTGGGCCGGAGTAAGTCTACCCCCCGTCTTGGTCACGTGTGAAAGAAGAAGAAGGTTTGCTGAGTATTTTGAAGCAACTGGGACTCGTGAGAAGCCTCCGTGGCGTCCTCGACAAAGAAGGTATATCCATCAATGCCGTCACTCCTGGCGCCACCGTCACTCGAATGGTCCCCTTTCGGCCCGTCATTTCCTGGATGCGCAACGAGCTTCCCTTGAGCACACCCGAGACTGTGGCACTTGCTCTCGTGTTCTCCGCCACGGCGCACCAGTCTCGACGGGTCGACACTTACGGCTCGGAAGGGGACGAATTGCTGAACGTGGCTGGTCGCTGGAGCGGCCGGGTGATTCAGGTGTTGGGGGATGAGTTCCGGGAGATCGAAGAGCCCCTCGCGGATTGCAGAAAAACCTGGTTCGGAGAGCGATTCACCCAGTTGACGAGGCAGCAACAGGCAGCCTCTGATGTCACATCTGGGAAGGCCAGAGTGCGCTTGGATAGCATCTCGGATGGTCTGAGCAGCGAGGCTGAAGGTTGATGACAGCATCATTATCGTGGAAATGGAAATCTTGGGTGGTTAGGAAAACTATCGTGTCCCGTTGGTATCCGAAGGCGCCTCCTGGTCGAATCGACAAACAAAATCCGAAAAGGATGAAGAAGACCATCATAAGAAAAATTCGTAATGCACATCTGGGCACTGTATGGATCAATCGTAATGTATAATAAGATAATTCCTGCCATTAAGAAAGCTTCTGCAAAACACCCCAGTCTCAAGCTATCCAAGGTCAGAACCGATTGCCGTCTCACATCATCTGCTAACATGCACCCATCGAAGCCTCTTTCCTCGTGTGGAACATTTCCAGAAATTGGTCGTGCAGTTATGCGTGATTCGGAATGGTGTGAGTGTAGTTCGGCCCGTTAGATATCTGTGCCTACTTTGCCTTTGCCAGCAGTGGGAGCTTCTTGCCCCTTCCCCGTGGTTCCTTGATGGTCATGATCTGGCTTGTAATCCAAGGGCTTGTCAAGGCCAAGTCGGTGCGCTGTTGAATATGTAGCGATGCCGCCGTCCGGGTCAGCCTCCGTAATCAGCTCTTTTCTCCTCGTGTCAACCAGAAGGCGGATCAGATCGGGACGCATGTAATGGCCAGCAAAATCTGCAAGGACCTTTGTCAGGTGGGTCTCGTCCAGATCAATATCCACGAACAGAAGCCCATCGAAGTCCTTGTCCGGTTTGGCGACCAGACTCCCATCCGGGCGGTAGATTCGAGCATGCCCGTTATACGGAGTGGGGTCAGTTTCTGGTTCCACGCCCGCTGGCGTCGTCTTCTTCAGGCCCTCGACACTGAGGCGCTGGAATGGAGCAAGAGTCCACGTCCCCGTCTCATAAGCGTACGCAGGCGTGACCAAGTCGGACGCTGTGTCGGCGTAATTTGTGGCGGGATCTGGCGCTACCTGGCGTTCAACACCAGGGTAGACGGGCCATGCTGCGATGTGTATCTGTTCTCCGGCAGAGACGTTGAGTGACTTGAGGAAGGGGTTCATGTTCTCCCAGCAGTTGAGTTGGCCAAGGCGCCCGATTCCGGTCTCGGTGACAGATTGGAAGGTGTCCCCAGATCCATCGCCATAGACAAGCTTTTCGACGTGTGTAGGCTTGATCTTGCGGCGGTGGTTGATGACATTGCCTTCAGGGTCGATCAACACCTGAGCCAAGTACAAGGTGGCGTGATCAATTTCCGAGAAGCCAAGGGAGACATAAATTTGATTGTCGCGAGCCGCCCGACGGATTCGGCGCATCTCCTCCGAGTCAACTGGAAGAGAGCTCTCACGATACTTCTTCAGCATGGGAAGACTCTGGAGGTAGTTGATCTTCCACATCCAGTAGGGGTATCCAGGAATCCCTCACATCTCTGTCAGTTCATGGGATTATCACCTTCGGAGGATTTGCACTAACAGACTTCTGGGAAAGCGACAAGCTTACAGCCGGCTTGGCCGGCCTCATTGATGAAGTTGATGGTTTTCTGAACACTGGCTTCTAGATCGAACCACTGTGAGCAGTATCAGCACAACCGTGGGAATGGTTCGAAACGACGAGTCCGATTGATGCGGCTTACTCCGGGCTCAGAGGTGACAGCCGCTGCCTTGTACTTGGTGATAGGCATGATGGAAACGGTATTGGGTTCAGTGTGGTGGTTGAACAACTATGGATACTCGAAATGCTGTAGTAGTAGATCTGGTTGATCAAGCAGAGTTTCTCCTGATCTGTCTTGCAAAACTAAAGGTATTTATATTATCAGAGTCACTACCCAGTACACGCTGGTCAAATAATCAAACTCTTTCTCACAATGGAGATGTTGCAACGGGATTTGAATCGTGACTCCGAGCGAACTCCTTGCCTTGGCGATATTGACTTGTTGCTGAGAACGTCGTCGGGAAGAGCTCGGTCTTTGCACATGCGGGACAATCCGGGTCATACAGATTCCTCATGTCGAACCATTTTTGACGCACTGCCTAGGTAATCCACAGGATTCAACGCCTTTAGGCAATGCTCAACGGCCACGGCAAGTTGACCGTCTTACGGATCCGGCCGCCTGCATTACGCACCGGCGACATCAGCACATATTTTTCTCCGGTAGTGGATACTCCGGATTGTCGCCAACCCGTCCGGGTTTTGGTTTTCAAAGCCCGCGTCGGCGACCACTATCTGGGCCACATCATGAAGCCACGTGTCGTGATCACGCCGAAGACTCATCGGCTTCACTCGTACTCCGTCTGCAACAATACGAATTACATTGGTCGGAATAAACCCAACGCCGATCTGAGAACTCGATTCCCTGACAGCACCTGTTCATCCTATGCTGACCTGATGAACATGTCATGCGGGGGTAGTGAAAGATAACCAGAGCAGGTACTTGCCACTGGTTGCAACAAAGTGGTCGCAAGGCGAGCAAAGTTCGAGGATTGACAACGGACGGCCACAGGTGACAGAATCATATCGATACATTAGTATGAGCAACTGAACAATACATGGATATCTAGCTAGACTATGTATGGTCTAGACCACAGCAAATACAAGCGCTTGAGGACTGAAGCTCATCACAGTCGGCTCCAATTTGGGCATGTTACACATGATTGTCAGTATCAGGGTCATGTAAAGTAGCAGCTGCAGGAGGTCCTGGGCATTCATCCACTGTGATGTTTTGTGTGCACAGGACTTCCAAAGGTTAGAAGGAACATGGTTGAGTACCTACTTGTTGCGAGCAGGGGCCTCTCTGAGACCTGCTATTTCCAAAGCTCTCCTGCTATTTAAGAGCTTGCTTTTTCCTTTGTTCTTTACATATAATAAACTTATATAATACATTATTTTATTTAGCTAACGCTTTACATTGCTTGTTATAGTTGTAATCTTTTTTATTAAACTAAAGCAGGCATGTCTTTTTAAGCCATTTTTTATTTCTTCTTTAGCTTTTATAATAGCTTTTTATCTTTTAAATGTAATTAAAAAAATTTAAATTTGCTTATAAGTAAAAATACTTATATAAAATAGTTTTTATAACTTAAGTTTTATTATTAGCAGCATAATATATAAGGTTAAGTTAACTTTAGGTTATTCTTAAAACTAGTAAAAGATTTAGCTAGTTTACTAGTTTAAAGCTTTAAAGTTCTTTTAATTTAACAAAGCTTAAGTTTATTAAGTAGTTTAAACTTAGCTATTTTAAATATTTATATATAAAAAAGCTTTTTTAAAAACCCTTTTAACTAATAATATAATAAGCTAAAAAACAACTTAAATAAAACTCGCTAATATTATAAAATAACTATAAAAGTTGCTAATTTAAGCTAATAATAAATTTAGCTAGCTATATTTTGCTTTAATAATTATAAGTTTACATTAATATTTTACTAAGCTTTAATTAATATAAGTAAAGCATAAACTTTTAAACTTTAAAAGTTAAAAGTTTAGCCTTTTATTACTTAATACCTACACTAAGTTGCTTGCTTACTTTTATAAGCTTAAATATAATATTATAAAAAAAAGCTAATAATAAGCGCAACTGTAACAAAGGCTTTATACTTTTCTATTATTAAAATAGCCTTTTAAACTCTTTTAAAGCTAAAGAAAAAAGAAATATATAAAAAGCTAAAGTTTTACTTTATAAGCTTTAGCTAAGTTTAAAGGTTTTAGTTAAAAAGGTATTATATTATATATAAATAAACTTAATGTTTTTATTACACTCTTTTTATAATATTTAACTAATATATAAAATTATTATACTATTTAAGCCTTATTT